>RJWT010038407.1:0-12857 GCA_004365215.1 Cuniculus paca
CCACCAATACTGCCTCACCCTAGTTCTCACTGGTGCACACTGTTGGCCCCTCTCCAATTCAACATTCTATTTCAAGGTATTAAATTTAACCCTACTGTAATTGTTTGAGGATTTAAATGCAAAACAGTACATTTTTGTTTATTTACATCTAGTGTCAATTGAAAAAAGTCTCAAAATTTTAGTAGATAGTGCCTGCCTTTCTCTTGAGTGATTTTGTTCGATAAAGGAATAAAGGCAATTAAGAATTTGTGGCATTATTATACTGTCTTCTTCATCGATCAAAGTTTCATCAAGATTTGTTGAGAGGCTGAGAGACTTCAGTGTTGTGCTAGTAAGTGTTCAACAACCAGGACCATTGGAACAAATAAACAAAACCTTGAATTTGTATTATATGCTCATTTCTGTGGTGTAAATATTGTATTATGATCAATTTAGAGCTATTGATGTTGAGGGACTAAATGTGGGTGATGAGAATAGATACACAGTAGCATAGTTTTATAGTATTTCCACCATACGGATACAGTAGATGGTTATAATCTCACAAGCACCAATAATAGTAATATATAGGAAAATAATTTGAAGCAGTGACTTTTGTGTGTTTAATACCATTTATTCACATATTATATTATAAAATGTAATTTTAAAAATTGAAATGCAACTGTTCAAATTAAGTTTAAATTTAAGTTTTTACTGATGGTTGCATCCAAAAACTAGCAGGCAAGATTCCTGTAATGGTAACAATCAGCTTTCAGGAGTTGGCACAGCCTGAATCAAGCACATTATTTTGGAGACTGTCTTGAATAGGTTCTTCATTTTATAGACTCTGCTCTGATCTTTGTCCTATGCATAGAAGAAGCAGGTCTTCAGGTAACATTAGCTAGTAAAATGTGGCTTAAGATCCTGGCTGGACAACTAGAGAATAAGTTTACTGTCTTCTTGATGCTATCAAAGTTTGAGATGCTTTGGGTGTGAAATGTTCTGTATGTCCTCACTCTCATTCCTGATTATTTGTCCTTTGTTACCCAGTGTCTCCTGTGGATTAACTAGTGGTCAACTGTAACACCCAGCTGAACTGAATCAGCATGGTCCTGGGTATAGAAGGCCCACCTGAAGATTGTTGCCAACAGCATAAAGAGGAGAACTGGTGGGGAAGATGTGGTGCTGCTGATCCTCCTGGAGAAGCATCATGTTGTCCTGATATGAACTAGGCTGTTTTCATTGTTGGAGGAGCTCAGGTCCTCACTGTTGCTGAGGATGGCTGTGGTTGCTTTTGAGGGAGCTCTGGTCCTTACCTTGAGTCACTTCCTGGCTCTAGTGCAGATCCCTCAGCCTGCTGGCACAGATTCTTCATCTCACTGGTGCAACCTTTCTAGCTTTCACCACTGACCTTTGGGTTTTCTCAGTACAGATCCTTAATACAGACTTGTATCAGACAATGTTGTGGGCTCTAGGCCTCCAGCTGGACTTGTGGAGGACATTGCCATGGGCTCTAGGTCTTTAGCTGGACTCATGCAGGACATTTCCATGGGATCCAGGCCCCCAGCTAGTTTCTTTGGGTCTCTAGTGTGTGGACAGATCTCCTGAACTCTTTTGCATTTGATTCTTTTGGTGAGTATTATAAAATCCTATAAATTATGTGTCTTGTATTAAATTTTTTCCCTTGTAAACTCTGACTACAACCTCTCTGTAAGCTGACCCCTGTAAATTGTATTGGTCAGGGTCCTTTAACCTCTTTCTTCCTGCTGAGTTCAGGTAAAGGGAGGCAGTGGCAAAAGAGAGGCAGTGGCAAAACCAATATATATATATATTCTTTCCTTGTCTTACTTCAGTCCTAACATTACCTGTATGTGGTTCATCTTATATGTCCAGAGCTCCAAGGGAAGGCAGAGGCAGTCCCTGCTCAGCAGGCATTCCAACAGACAAAGCGAGATGCTACTCTCCAGTAACCAGCTCAGAGGAAAGGCAGAGGTAGGCCCTGCTCTGCTTGCATTCCAGCTTCTGCCTTAAGTAACCAGCAAGGGCTGGGAAAAACAAGTGGGCCCTGCACCAGAGCACCCAATGACCACCACTGGATACCCGTAGCCAGCACTGGCCAGGAAAACCAAACAGTCACGCTCCAGAGAAATTGTAGCCAACGTGGAAGCTTCCCAAAACCCCACTACTGGCTTGTTTGGATGAACCCAGGAAAATGTCAAGATGAAGAAATAAAAGACAGCCTCTGGACTCCAACCCAAGCAGAGCAAGTCCAGGAAATGAAAACGTGGAAGAGATGGGGAGTCACACACCTGAAGTTTCAGCAGTGATGGCAACTGAAGTAAAGAGACAACTCCATGAGGCTATAGAAGAAATTAGAACAGAAAAACTATCTCAGGTAAAAGAAGAAATGAAAAACATAATAAAAGAATTGCTAAGCTTACCTAAAGAAGACATAGATAAAAAAATAGAGGAGCAAAGGAAAATGTGGGAAACCATAAATGAACAGTATAAGAGAGATTTTGAATGCATGAAACAGATTCAAAGAGATATCCAAGAAATTGAAATCTCCATTGAAAGCTGGCAAAATCTCTCGAAAGAAACTGAAAATCGACTTTCAGACCTTGAAGACAGGTGCACAGCTTGTGATCAGGAAAGGAAAGACCTCTTACAAATAATGAGGAACCAGGAAATAACAATTCAAAGACTGCAAGATGATGCAAAGTGAAATAATTTATGAGTGATAGGTATCAATGAAGAAGCAGGGGTCAACATGAAAGACATAAAACTTCTATTCTCAGAAGTACTAGCAGAAAACTTCCAAAACATGGGAGAAATCTGTGCTATTCAGATAAGTGAGGCATATAAAACCCCAGCTAGCCATAGCCAAAGTAAATCTACACCCGGACATATAATAATCAAGATCCAGAAATTCAACACAAGAACAATATATTAAAAACTATTAGAGAAAAGAAACAGATCATCTATAAAGGAAAACCCATCAGAATCGCAACAGACTTAACACAAACCATCAAGTCAAGAAGAGCTTGGAGTGAAATATTTCAAGTCCTGAAAGAAAACAACTTCCAACCCAGATTGATATACCCTGCAAAACTTTCTGAAAATAGACTTTTAGACCTTGAAGACAGGTGTGCAGCTTGTGATCAGGAAAGGAAAGACCTCTGAAAAATAATGAGGAACCAGGAAATAACAATTCATCTTATATGTCCGTCTCTCATAAACCTCACTGCACAAGTCCTTCCATGTTCCCTTTCCTTGATTTCCCCTATGTCTGCTCATTGGGTACATCACCAACCCTCAGTTTACACTTCTGTAAATAGTCTTGTTAACACTTTGGGGTAAGCCTTGTATGATACTGACACTCTATGTGATGTACCAAGTATGTGTATCCACTGATATATCTAGCTGCACTGGTCTTTAGGAAACCTAGTAACCTGATTGCTCATATGGAGAAACACATTTATATGGAATATTCTCAACATGTTCATTCATTATACTCAATTTTCTCTGCCCAGTTATTGGCCATAAGTAGAAAAGAGGGGACAGATAATCACCTTTTCCAAAACAGGGCTTTCTTAACTTCCATTATAACCTTTGTCCACACAAATGGTCTCACCATCAGCTAACTTTGGTTGGCTGGATGAACATGGCTTTCACTTTTCTCTGAAAGCAAGACCTCAGCTCTGATGTCAGGCATCATTTATCATCTGGGACTTGTAATGAAACCAGGCACTTGCTAAGGCCCTTTTATGGTCCCTATCCTGTCCATCTGGTGCTGAAGCTTCCTTTGAGGTCTATGTCCTTGCCTTGCTTTGATGCATACCTTTCTCAGTTTGACATCCTTCTTGGCCTCATAGCCCAAGTCTGTGCATGAATCAGTTTTCAGAATTTCTGCCAATTCTAGATTATTAAACTATTACAAACTGAGTCTATACCATGTGTGAGGCACACACTCCATTTATGTTAACACTGTGAAGCAGTTCACATATACAGTCCCTTCTACCATTGTAATAACACAGTGAGTCTGACACCATCATTATCCCACTGCTCCAACTAATTACCCACCACTTGAACGGGTCATTTGTTTGCACTCATGTACACTTTGCAACCTTCTCTGAATCTTCTGTATTCTAGGCTCCCTGGATAGCTAGCTTCTGGCTAAATACTGCTAAATGAAGGACTTGACTGTGATTACACAAAGAAAAGAAAAGCCTGGGGTAATTCTCTCCCACTCCACTGAGGGGACATCTCTGGCAGCAATGGTGATTGTCTTGTGGGTACACTTCTCATTAGACGGCTTGTCTATCAGCAGCCCCAGGAAGGCTGACAGGGTTCCAGCTTTCCCAGAGTTCCTGGGCTCCTGCAAAACTGTTCCCTTCCTCCTGTAGCTCTAGATGAGGTAGTCAGTTTGTACAGTTGCTAATCTCTGGATTGCTTCATCTCCTCTCTGCTCTTCCAGTTCTTCTGATACCTTGAAACTAATTCTCTACATTAAATCCCCTCTTTTGAAATACCTGACATGTATTTTGCTTTCCTAGCTGCACCCTGACTGCTGTGCTGCTATGTTATTTGTTCTCCATACTCACACTTCTGTGGTTGTGCAGTGGGTACATGTGCACATGTGCATGTGTGTTTTGTTCATTGAAAGCATCCTTTAATAAGGCTATTTGCTTTCTTTGTAGCATTAATACCTATAACTACCTATAACTAATTATGTTCAGAACAAATTTTCTTGTTCATTATTTGACTTCTTTCAGACCCTGTAAGTTCTGTGAAGGTAGAAATTTTACATATCGTATTTACTGTTGAATTTCTAACACTCCAGTAGATGATTGGCTCTTGGGCACTCATACAGAATAACTGAAAAAAAGTAATGAATCTTCATTTTACATATCAGGATACTTGAATTTAGAAAGAACTAATTTTTCAGATCATTTGATTTTGTGCCACCCATCAGCCCAGGGCACTGCTTTCCTCAGGACAAGTACTTTTTTCTATGGACTTTAGAATCATGACCCAGATTCTTCATGGAAGAATCCACCTTATTTCACTGCCTACTGCCCACTGCCATTACCACTGTTTTAACAGAGATCTTGTGTGCCTGCCTGCATCTTAACTTGATGTTGTGTCTCCATGCATCGTGAACCATATTCCCCAATACCTTTCCCATTCCATGGTTGGGCGAAGTTTCCTTCCTTGATACCTGTTCCTATGAAAAATGAATATCATGGCTTCCTAATAATGTATTCTATAATATCAAGTGGAACTGACATACTCAGGTACAGGTCTAAAACAGCTGGTTCCCCCAAATAGCTCATTGTCAGAATCTCCCATGGGGAGATTCCTAGGTCCAATGCTAGAAGTATTTGCTGGGTAAGACCTGGGATTTGCACTTTTAAGATCATCTCTTGTATTTTGGGAGTATCCGGGATTGATGACAACTCTCAGTACTGCCATTATAGAAGCAGTGAGAAGGACATTGCTAGATGCATGTAGATACACAAAAGTAGAACAAGAGTTTTATGCAAGTGCCAGGAAGGGGACTGTCTGATTCTAAAATACTGGGCTCCTCTGGAGCAGAAGGGAGGGACTGCCTGTGCCCACAGTTGTTGGCTGTTTATGTCCTGGAGACTGCTTCCAATCCCTGTTCTCCTTCCTTGCCTCCTCAGCACTCTGTGTGGCAGAGGCCCTTAGAGTAACTAGGCAACTCTGGACTCAGGCCTGAGCTGCCAGTTAAGGTTGCCCATAAAAACACAGAACACCCAGTAAAATTTGAATTTCAGGTAAATGATATACATGTACATATTTATACCAAAAATATTTGTTATTCATCTGAAATTCAGAATTTTTCTGGATAGCCTGTATTTTTGTTTCCTATGTCTGGCAACCCTGTTCCCTAATAGTGGGCAGAATTGAGCACTAACAAAGACTACGTTCCTTTCTAAGAAAAAATGTTGAACTTCCTTTTCTAAGAGCTCCTCATGGAGCTAGGGATGGACCCTTTTTGATAAACATGGTTTTCTGCAACGTTTATTGATAGGCTCAATTTTATCTATATTTTGATAGCCATGACTGGCTGCTGCCTGAGTCCCAGGTTCACCCAGACAACAATGCTAAAAATGTTTCCCACTCTGGAGTGACTTTAATAAGAAGCTCCATCTATTTCAGGAGACCAACACAATCCAGCCAACCAGATCAATTTTCTAGTGTAGAATTTGCTTGTTTGTTAGTTTGTTTCAGCTTTGTTTATTGCAAAGATGATTAACAAATTTGTCTAAGAATACATCCTACCTCACTGTACATTTTCATGAATACATATTAGACATGGATCACTTTCATGAGTGATAAAAGTGTTTCCTATTCTTGGGAAAGTATAATGTTTGTCATTTATTTATTCATTCAACAAACCTGTCTTTGAGAGTATGTTATGTGCCACCTGCTATTCAAGGTGTTGGGAATATTGAAGTGACCAGAACAAAGCAAAATTCAATCTTCCAGAATGTGTGTTGTGGAGAAAATGAGGAAAGAAGTGGGAAAGGTTGTGATTCTTGGGACAGAAAAGCCTGGCAATTTTAAAATATTATTTAAGAAAGACCTCACTGAAAAGGTGACATTTAAGCAACAATATAAAGAAGAAATACTTTTATTTAGAATTTTGAGAACTTTGTAACAAATTTGCTTAATTATCATTCATTGAAAATGCACACATTTCCTTGAAAGAAAATACTTTGTACTATGCCTATAAATATCAATATACCAGATTTCTAGTATTATATTTGAACTTGTGTATTGATGTAAATACTCACTCTTCAATCTTAAACAAACTGAAAAATAGATAGTGCACTACAGTTGATTCTAATTAATATTTTTCCATGCAATGTGGCATTAACAAGGTAGCCTCAGGAGTATGGCTGTCTGGCTCTAAATTCTGTCCCTATCAGTTATGATAATGATACTATGTACAAAAAGTTGGTTTAACAATTTTTCCCTCAATTTCTAATATCAGGATCACAGTATTAGTTATCTCAGAATGTTGTTACAAAAATTAAATAAGACATTACACCATTCCTGTCACAAAGAGCATTAGTTCTTAATCATATATTGACAAAAAAAGGTTTACTGAAAAAAATGATGAAGAAAAACAAAACAAAGCCCCTACATATAGTAGTTTTCAATTTCGATAGTTAAGTATTCCCAGTTTGATTAATTACAAGCTACCTACATTGCTACTGAATACTGAATGGATAGTTGGGAAGAGAGGTACAGGGTATTGGTGAACTAGTCCAAGGAGTTTTTTTTCTTTTTTCTTTTTTCTTTTTTTTTTTTGAGACAAGGTTTCACTACACAGTTTAGGCTGACCTTGAGCTCACTTTGTAACCCAAGTTGGCCTTGAACTCACAGCGATCCTCTTACTTCAGCCTTCTGAGTGCTGGGATTACAGGTGTGCACCATGATGTCTGGCAGTCCAAGGAGTTTTAACACACTATGTAATGAAATATAGTGTTGTATCATCAAATGTATTTCTAGAAAATATCTTTATTTACATTTATTGATGGCATTAAAGGAGACTTTTTCAACTTTGACACTTCTGGATTGATATTTTTTATTGTTGCAAGGGTATCTGGTTCATTATACTGTGGTGAACAGATTCTCTGATCTCTACCCACCAGAGACCAGGAACTGACCTCTTGCCCCCGTTGTGATGACGAAGCAATGCTCCAGACATTGCCAAATGTCACCTAGGGAGCAAAATATCCCTGATCAAGAACTACTGCTTCAGAGAAAAATAAACATAAGCTGGAAAGACATATTTTACAGAGATATATTTAGAATCACATTTTTAAAAGTAGGGGGAAAAAGCACAACGCCTGTGTCATTGCAACTTCCCTGAAAAGATAACTGACATTCAGTAACTAACAGTTAGACAAACAGTACTGGGGCCACAGGAGGTGAAAAGGTGGGCTAAGACATCATGGTGGGGAGGAGCACAGCAGAATGGCTAGGGGACCTGAGACGGGCAGCTGCGTGTTACCCACACTGCAACAGCATGTGGATATCAGACCAGCATCAGCTCCTACTTGGACTCTGTTGCTTATTCACAGTGCAATTCTGGGCAAGTCACTTAACTGCCTGGAGCCTCGGTGTCCTCATTAATGAAAAAATAATGAAGACTGACTTAACTAGATTGTGAAAATAACAGTCAAATCTTATACATATTTATTAAAGAGGAAATAAAAGGGTCGTTGTTAGCTTTGCATTTTGGGGGATTGGTAGGCCTTGGGCAGGGGCCTGATGGGAGGAGAAGCTGAAAGGGTGGAGAGGGCTGGGGAAAGTGAAATGATAAAGTGCCTGCCCTGTCACACCAGGCTTCGGGTCACTGCTTGGAAATGTGAGAACAAAATGGGACCCCAAGCTAATGACTTTCAGGTGTGCTGGCCTGACTGCCTGGCCACTGGGGAATCATGCTGAGGCCAAGGCTAATGTTCCAGGGCTGCCAAGGCAAACATTCAGGCCCACAGTAAGCCAACAAGAGCCCAGGACCTGGGCCTCCCACCAGACTGCACAGCACCCCATGGTTGCCTGTGCCCACACCTGCCCACTGGGGAACCAACAGTCAGGTATCCCTGCCCTCTCACTGTTGTTTGCTATCCCCAGTCCCTTCCAGAAACCTCCACTGCCCTGCTCCCTGTCCATCCCCAGAATGGTGCCATTGTTCCCTCTTTCTCACTCCCAACATAGGCCCCATGAAAACCCCTTTTGGTTTTAGCTGTTCCTGACTCTATCCTTTAGGCACTAGATAGATAATCCCTTCATGGATCCTCCTGTGTTGACTTCGCCTTGCTCTATTCTTTGCACTCTGCACCTTGATCCACCTTGACCCTCATCAGTAGTCTTCCTTCTGTCATCCAGCTATGATGATGGACCTGACCCAAGACACCTCCCATGCAAGGTCTGCATTGCCCACACAGTCCTCTCTGGTGGGCTGTAAGGCAGACAGAATGTCACAAATGCAGCATTTGTGATTTCCAAGGATGTATAGGTCACCAAAGAAGCAGGCAGAGTCAGCAGAGTCAACTCTGCTCTAGGATGCCTATCCATGTCACACAAATTGCACATTTCAGGCCTGTGGCCAGGAGTTTGCAGAAGGGTCTGTGATTATACAAGCAAGACTGTGGTGGAAGGAGTTTTGGCCTAGACCTTACCAGTCATGGATCAGAATCTAGATGACACTGTTTATTTGTCAGGTGTGAAGACATTATGTAGACCCTTTGTATCTGTTTCCTCACTGCTTTACCCTTTCACATGATTATTTAAGGGGTTTCTGAGATTACTATTTCATTCACCAAGTATTTGCTAAGCATAAATTATTTGGTGGTATGTGATATGAATATAGTACATTCCTGATCTCTAGGGGCGCAGACTCTATAGAGTTCTCTACAGTAATAGACATATGAGAGAAACTATGGGAAGAAAACACATTTCATAAGAATGAGGAAAATAAAAGATAACAGTAACATGTTCTTGGAGCATGCCATGCTCCATCCTGCTTCAGGGCCTTTGCACTTACTTTTCCCTCTGCCTTACACCTTCCCCCAGATCTCTAAAAGCTTGTTCCCTAGCTTTCTTCAGGCCTCTGGTCAAATGTCACTTAGTCATCAACATCCCCTTTGAGTACCCTATATAAAATACTACCAATTTTCTCAGGCTTAATTCCCCATGTGTTTCATTTTCTTCCTGGCTACATCACCATCCAATCTGTTATATTTATGTCCTCTCCCTTCCCACCTAGAATGGAGGCTCCAGGAGGCATAGGACATTGTTTTGTTTACTGTCGCACTCCACTACCTGACACTGCAACTGAAATGCCTCGATAAATGTTTGTTGATTAAATGAATGGATCAATAAATGAAAGAAGGAAAATCAGAGTAAGCAGAGAGCTTCAGGGTCACAGAGAAAGAGACCCTTGAGGAAGATGTGAAATGAAATCAGAGTGGTTTGTGTAATGCAGGGAAGGGCAGAGGGAAAAGCACAGGTAGAAAACCATGACCTTGCCTAGAAAGAGTTGGTGCTTTTAAGCACTAGGGGGCTACAGATAGGCTCAGAGGTTCTGGAAGAAAATGTATACGTGGACAAAGGGTTGGTGAATCCCTCTCAGGAAGGATGGAGTTGGCATGTAATTTAAGAGCTAATTTTATTTTTAAAGTAGCACAGTACTAGGCACATAAAGGATGCTCAGTATTTGCTCAGCAGTAGCTCTCCCCTATATTGGCCTATGAAAGGCCCATGGAAATCTCCAAGGAACAGACTATTCTACTGACTCCAGCTGATTGCACCACCCACTGACCCCACAACAGAGAACTGCTGTAGGTGAGACCTGGGGTAGTTGGTGTTTGGGCTGGATCACCCCACAGAATGTGTAAGTCACCCTAAGTGTAGTCCTTTAGAAAACATTTGTCCATCCCCAGAGCCTGACCATGGACAGCCTGCCCCCATCCATCCATTCAGTCATGCCATTTTTAAACTTTTCTACCCAAATGTGATTTTCCCTAAAGGCATTGATAAGTTAGGAACCAACCCCTATTCCACCTGCTCTGGTGCCAGTCCACAATCCAAGGCCTGCTTACATGGATTTTTATATGGAGTGAGCTCTTCTCTAAGATTTGCAAAAACAAAGAGGTAATGAAAAATCATTACCTTTTTGAAGAAGACCAGAGTTCCAAAGAGGTTCTTGGCATTTCCACCAGTCTCTGGAGACATACTTGGATGAGAGTGGAGGTTGAATGCTCATGTTGGACTAATGGAAGGTGCTGAAAAGGAACTATGTAGGGTTTGCTCTATTGATTCCTACTCCAGTTCCCAATGCATCTAGGGTTTAGACAAGATACTATTCTAGGAGAAATTAAAGATCCTTATTGTTTTGAAATGTGGTTAAACTTTTAATTGACAGTTTAGAAGTAAATAACTATAATTGCTGTAGTGTATGGAGCATGCTATGGGTGTGTATGTGTGTATGTGTGTGTGTGTATGTGTGTGTGTGTGTGTAATAAATGGAGTAATTATAAACTCTGGAGAATGGCCTTTTAGGTCATGTCACTTGTAAATGGTATTGCAGTTTATGATTTTCAGGCCCCATCACTTCTCATTTTCAGCAACCACCCCCTTTTCAATCTCTCTGCCTCAAAAATCACCTGGATCCAATGCATTCATCATTATTACCATAAACAAACACACATTAAATGGCACCACATTTGTTTAAAATCCCTCTGATAAAAGTAACTGTCATAGAAAATAATGTTCAAGCCAAACCCCTTCACCTGACATTCATAGACCCCTTCAAAGTAGCATCTGCTGACCTCACCTCCAGCAACCTATATTTCTGCAAGGGTCCTGTTGCACCTTGTCTCACTGTTGGATGTATCCATCTACAAAAGACCCATTTGTCCTAATGAGAGACTGCTCAGTAAAAATTTCCTGAAAAACTGAAGGGAATATGAAAGAAGTATGCAAATATAAACGTTCTGTCTATGTTCTTCCCTTTTGATTACTTCATTTCCCATGACTTCAACATTTTCAAGAACAGTAACGTCTCTGACAGGACTCATGTACTTGTAAGTCAAAGTCAGAGTAAGGACCACTGAATCAGTTTCCTCATGGTAGCAGATCTGTGCAGATGTGAACACCAGCATCTTTCCTTTTCTCCTCGTTTGAGAGCCATTGAGACATTGGTCTATGTCTTATAAAGAAAGGACTGTGTACTCCTTGGGAAATTTTGAAATGGCTAATGGTGCCTGTTACACAAATTGCAGACTCCAGGATATTAAGGGGGGGGTTACTAAGGAGGGACTAATTTAAAATTTAATTAATGTGTCTCTAATCAGCACACATGAGTAATGAGCCCTGGTTCCATCCCTACTGCCACATTGCCAGTACTTACTGCTTGAGGCCTTATTAACAGGGCTCCTTCATGACCTCAGTCTGGTACTTCATGACCAGTCATGGCTCTGAAAGTTGTGTCTCTCTGCCTTTGGTTGATTTTAATATGACATGAGGACCTGGGTGTCCCTCTTATTCTATTTATTTATTTATTTATTTATTTATTTTAATGGCCTAAATTCAACTCCACTAAGCAAATCAATTTAGCACCAAGGCTGAAATTTATAATAACAACCACCAATACTGTGGCTCAACAGGGTGCATTAAGAGGCTAGTTAAACACCAAATGCAATATAAATCTCAGACTTATAGGTGTGCTGAAAACATAAATAGCTTCCAAAGAGCTACAATCAATACCAAGATATATGTGCAGGCTGAAAGTGTGCAAATAATTTAAATTTTAAATTAGCCCCTCCTTAGTCATCCCCCCACCCTTAATATTCTGGACTCTACAATTTCTGTTACTGGCACCAAATTTCCAGTATTGGTTTTTTAATTTGTATTAAGATATCAAAATGGAGCCTGAGGTAGGATGTACATCTGTATGTTGATTGGAATCCAAAGATAGAAATGAAGAGGACTTGAAGAAAGGGTTCACAGAGAATCAGATAAAAAGTAGGAAAACAGGGCATCTACAAAGGTGCAAACAGAGGGAATGGGAGAAAGGGCAGATGGCAAGTTGGTGCTGAGAAAATTCTAGAAGCAAGTAGGAGAAAGGTCATTTAAAAAATGTGTTTTGGCAATTTTAAGGAGACTGGACTGGAGTTTGGGAAATCCTAGGATTCTGAGCAGGGGTAAAAAGTGAGGTCTCACCACGGAACATCAGTCAAAGCTTCAAGATAGGTTTGACATCAGATGGACACCCAATACCCACTGCCATGTTCTGAAGCAGTTGTCTTAACCTAGTGTTAGCTTTGAGGCTAGATGGT
>RJWT010038408.1:0-12871 GCA_004365215.1 Cuniculus paca
CCTCTTTGTATCTCGGCCCGTTCCCCGCTTAGGGATCCTCGGGGAAGCGCCAACCACACCGCTCCTCCGACCGCGACTGCAGCCCCCCACGCGCCCCGGGGTCTCGCGACCCTCCTGTCACGGCGGGAGGGGCGGGCGCCGGTGACAGCCTGGCCACACGGCGCGTCCCCACGGCCCCGCCCGAGGCCGGCTCCGGCTCCGGCTCCGGCTCCGCGCATGGCGGCAGCGGGAGCGCGCGGCCCCGCGCCAGCTCCCCCCGGTCCTCCCCGCCCGCCCGCCCGCTCGCCGCCGGTCCGGCCGCCACCCTGCACGCACACGCCCGCCGCCCCGCCATGTTCCGGAGCCCGGACCCGCCCCGCCCCGCGGCGGCGCCCACCTGTGCCGCGGCGGCCAACGGCCTGTCAGCGGCGGGACCGCAGCCCGGGCCCGGGGGAAGGGCAGCGGGCCGAGCCCCTACCTGCTCCGGAGAGGACGCGGCGGCGGAACTGAGGGCGCTCCTCGGGCGCCGGGCTCGACCGCGCCCTCCTCCTCGGCGCGGTCGCCACGCCCCCCTGGCGCTCGAACCCGCGGCGCGGCTGGCACGGGCGCTTCAGGCCCGGAACGGCTGCCTTCGCGTGGCCGCCGCTGTCGCCGTCACCGCCGCCGCCGCCACCGCCGCCGCCGCCGGGGCCGGGCTAGAAAACATCTCCGGTCGCGGTCCGTCCCTCACCACAGCCGCCTCGCTCCCCGCACGGCGCCGCCCGCCCATTGGCTGCAGCGCAGCACGTGACGCGCGCGCGCACGTGACCCGGCGGCACGGACGCGCGGCGTGAGCACCCCGCCCCTCGCGGGCGCGGGCGGGGGCGGAGCCAGGCCGGAAGCCCTCGCGGCGGCCCCGAGCGGAGCCGCGGCCCCGAGGGCGTCGGGAGGACGCAGCGTCCGAGCGGGCGTCGCATCGCGCTCCGCGGCGGCCATGGTAGCGGCCGCGACTGGAAGCTTCTGGAAATGGCGGCGGTGAGGAGGCGGCCCCACGGAGGGTATTCACGCGCTGCTCTTTTGCAAGGGCGGGTGAGCGAGGGTTGAGCTTGGCCCCGCGCGCGGCATCGCCCCGAGCGCGGCTCGGCCGAGGCGGGGTCTCCGGGGCGCGGCGCGGGCTGCTTTCCCGGGGTCAGAGCGGCCGCACTGCGTCTGCGCGCCGCCGGCTGCACCTGCACGAGCTACACCTGCGCGGGACCCCAGTCCTCCCAGACCGTGCACCTGCAGCCGGGACCGCGCGCACACCCGGCCGCCCAGTCACCCCTTAGACGTGGCAGTGCGTTCTCCACGAGCGGGATCGCGGGTCCCCGAGGGAACTGCTCGGGTGCTGGGGAGGGAGGGGAGCGTGAGGGAAGGCAGTGTCTGGCCCAGCCGCAGCGGCACTGCAGCCTCCCGGGCATGTTTTGTCTACGTAGAGGGTAGCCCGCAACAGTTGTGGAGGCCTAGCCGCTCAAGGTGTGTACTCCGCAGGAAACCATCTGCTCCCTCGTGGGCACTAGCTAAACTCAGCATCCAGCTGTGCTTCAGGGAGGGTGCAGTCCCAAGTTTATGTCAGACTGTCCTTTATGTCACTGATATCCGGGTTCCCATTTGACACTCAGTCTTCACGGAAAAGTTGAGTCCCAACAAAGTACCTTATCAGGTATAAATCTAAAGACCAGGGTTGGTTTTTTCATTTTCTAGGCTTCTCTCACCTATGAATTATTGGGTTCAATATGAATAGTAAAAGAGCGTTTTAGGCTCGAGGTGGAATATGGTTACATTTAACATAATTGTGTGACATAACATTTAAAAACAATAGTTATTCAAAAGATCAAGAGGGCTGTAGGGTGTAAGCAACATACTTTAACGCTGAAGATTTTGGAAAATTACTTCTCCCAAGATTAAAAAAACTAAGTTTTGCAGACATACCTATTAGGTTTTGGGCTGGAAGTGTAATTCAGTGGTAGGATTGCAGATAATCAGTTTTTAGGAACCATAATTAATAATGAACAGTTTCAATCTGTCTCAGGCATACAAGGACTTTGATAAATCCTGAAATAATGTGGTTAGTATGTATTTGTCCAGTTGTTAAAACTGATTGTACTTCTGTTTACAAAACGAATGTATTGTAGTTGGTTTCTTGGACTGGATGTAATAAACACACTTAACCTTTCTTCTAAGTTGTAATGGCCTATAAGTGAAGAATTTACATGTCCGCCACTCTTCACCTTTTGATTGTGCTGATTTCTTGCTCCAATTATTTGTATTCGTGCAGTGTTATAACAGCCAAGGAGACTGTAATGTCAGAAGATTTTGTACCTTTGTAAAAATGATAACTGCTTCTAGAAAAAAAGCTACCTCTTACTATTATACCTACACTGTGCTTTAAGTCTTATCAGTTGGAAACAGTATAACTACTGTGTCCGGTAAATATTAATGTGTTTAAAGGAAATACATAAAGCTTATACAAACAATGTTAGCTTACAACTTCTCAGTGGCTAAGATGGGAAAACAAAATGTATTTGAAATTCAGTGGAATTTGTACTTCACAGCGCCCCAATATTGATAAAAGTGGCCTGGCAGTTGAAAACGGGTGACACTGGAGTAACTGCTAACTTGATCCCATAATAACAACTTCATCGTCAGTCAATGACAGCAGACAGCATGGACACACTGACAGCTCCAAGTCGCTAGGTTGCCAAGATGTACACAGAGCAGGATAACCAAATAATTTAAAAAGTTTATGTGGATAGGAGGTTCACATTTTATTTCTCTAGTGACATATTTACAGTGGAATATAAATTAAAGGCCTGCTTGCACACCAAACCCAGGTCCTTTAGGTGGTTCTGTCAATGAGGTAAGACCTCCAGCTGGCTCACAACAGAAACGTCCACTCCTGGAAAGAAAAGCAAATAATATATTTACTATTTTATGACTAACATTTGTTAAATTTTTACATTATAATTGTTATAACAGTTAATTGTTATCTGTGCCCTAGAACTGGCATGGGTTATATGACCCAGAAGATATACAACTATACTTTAATAAACTGGGGCTGTATTTATTTCTTGTATCTGAATTTTATTTGGATTGAAATTGGCTGTCACAATGACTATGAAGAAAACAAACACTTCTACACTACATTTAGAGACAGAAGCTGGATTCCTTAAGTAATCTGAGCACTCAGACTATCCTTTAGAAGTAGTGAACTCCTAATCTTGTTTGTATTTGCTTTGTAAAGGCTACATTGTTATTTCTTGAAAGTTGCAAGGCAAAGCTGGGCATGTGCACCCCTGCAATCCCATCTCTGGGAGGCTGAGGCAAGATCACAAGTTTGAGCCTAGCCAGGGCAATTTAGCAAGACTGTCTCAGAAAGAAAAGTAAAAACAGCTGGGAACACAGCTCAGTGCAAAGACTTGGGTTCAATTCACAGTGCTGCCAAGAAAACAAGACTCCAGACCAAGCTGGCATCTAGGGCCATAAAGAGAAGAAAAGTGAAACAGGTCCTGATGGGGAAACCTGTTAGAGGAGGCCATGGAGAGGCAGAAAGAACCTGTCCTCTTCACTCCACACTGCTCTGGGGAGCCACTTCCAGCTGCCCTGTCTGACCTCTGTTGCTGGGCTGAGCGCAGCACCCCCTCCGCACTTCACCCCGGGGCTCCCTGCCTAGAGTTTAGTGAAGAACTTAATTTGTATCTTTTCAGTCCCTTCTGGCTTTGCCGTCATAGTCTTGCATCAATCCTCTAAGCTTTCTTTAGAACCCTCAAATGAAATTTTTTGTGGCACTGATAAAAATGACACCATATAATCATTTAAAAGATTTTCAAGGTATCTCAGTACGTAATATAAAAAGTAATGCACTGTAAAGGACAGGTGATCTAGTTCAGCGGCCTAAGCGCCTGCCTGGCAAGCGCAAGGTTGTGAGTTCAATCCCCGGTGCCGCAAAAAAAAAAAAAAAAAAGTAATGTACCCTGTAATAAAGCCTAAGTAGTCAGAAATTAGTAACATTTGTATTGTCAATCTTTTTGTTTGCTATAAAAACCAGACCAAAAGGCAGTCACTGTGTACTTTCTGTCAAAGCCTAAAATTAATGTAGTAAAGCTTAGAGGCAAAATATATTTATCTTAATAAAAACAAACATCTGGCATTGTAATTTTTAAATATCAACTAGTAGTAGGTACACCTGCTGTTCTTAGTTAATTCTGTAGTACCGTAAGCTCAGCTACCCCTCCATCAAATTTCTTACACTACAGCTTTTCTCTTGCTCAAATGTTGGAATGGAATGTGATGTAAAGGTTTCAATTTAAAAGTCTACTGAAAGCTGACCATTTGGTATCAAAGCCTCTTACCACTTTGGATATGGGCCTTAAATCAATAAGCTCCTTAATATTGATACCATCTTTGCCAGTACAAAGCAAGATTATACAAAACTGAAGTTTCTGGAATAATCAATGGAAGAATCATATACACTTTATGAGTGCTTAAATGGATTTTGGAATTTTATAAATGGAAGTAATTTTTTAGATAACCTAGCCTGAAGTTTTTGGAAGTTTGCTCTATGAAACAACAATCCTGCAACATACTTTAGAGAAAAAAAAAAGTTCCAGTGAACCAGTATATGTCTACAAACCCTCTCCTTTCTCTGCCATTCATACAGTGCACATCAAAATACCATGAAGGCTATAAAGTCCTTTGTTTAGTCATCTAATCACTTACTAAACAAAAAATCATTTCCTGATACTGCAGTATTTAAAATGCTGCCTATAAGTTACCTTTGTTCTTGTCTTCATTAAAATTGAAAAAGTAAATAATTAGTGATTCCAATACTGTACATAGATGCACCATTTTAACTTACTTATATTTGAAAATCATGGCCTTCCTGTGAATTTTTATGGCTTACAAAAAAGTACTATATTCAGACTACTTTATGAAAGTTTAGTGCTTTTCCCATCACTGTCCCTACGTTTCGTATTAAAAATCCAGTGTCTACAATAATTGCACTAAAACTGCTACCTAGTTACCTATTTTTTACATCTTAGTACCTGCACATGACAGAATCTTGCATATTTTAATGTCTTTATAGAAAATATGAATATAAATTAGATGTTACTTATAAACAAATCCAATATGAAAACCTCTATCTTAATTAAAACTTCTATCTTAATAATTTGAAGGCAGGCTTAGAAGTTACTGTCAGTGCCTTAAGTCAAAAATAAGAGCAATCTTGGCACATAAAGCCCAAATTAGTATTATCTTACCACCATTTAATATTTTCTTACCATTTACCAAAAATAATAAAGCAGTTTTTGAATCACAGTCTCTTAATTTTGACTAGGGTAGACCTGATGGTAGTACTCAGAAATCAGTTACTATTGAGTATTTTAATTTTTCTGGAGTTCTTCATTACTCAAAGACAATTAGCACCTCTTTCAGATATTTGCACCAAGAGTTTTACTATAAAAATACCAAAACAGAATAAGCCAGTTTTGGTTAATGTAAAGAATAACTACATTACTATATTATGCTTACAGTTTACTATCCCAGTATTGTTCATTATCCTATACATCCAAGATACTGATTAGGGGAAGGAAAAGTGGAAAGTTCTTTGTTTTCACATGCTGCTGTTAGACATTCTTGTATTACTGTGTTCAAATACAAGTTTTGGACACCACGGTTACAGATGCTGTACAATTACTGAAAAGTATCCGTGTCTGCTTTTCTAAAATAAGATATAAGGAAATAAAACCGGTTCAGACACCAGTAATTCCAAAGGTTGTGGCTTACACTGAGAATACTATGGACAAAATCACAATGAAGAAATGTAGTTACTGATAAGCAACATCATCGTTATTAGATGTTAAAAATGCTTAATTGAGCCAGGCATGGTGCAGGTGCACACCTGTAAGTCCAGCACTTGGAATGCTGAGACAAGAGGATCATCTTGAGTTTGAGGCCAGCCTGAACATAGCAAGACCCTGTCTCCAAAATAGCCAAGCTTAACTGTGGTAGTACTTTCTTCTTACTTATGTTAAATTGTAGGATCTCGTTTTAAAAAAAGGACATCTGGTATCACTCATGGCACTCTTACCCTAAAGACTTTAAACAGCCATTCATAGTAACTAACAAATCCCCAAATTAGTATTTACAGCCTTCATTTATCCCCTACACTGCAGGCTCATATGACCTGAGAGGATTCTGCTACTGATGTCCGATAGGCATGCCTGCCACATCCTAAACAAAAATCCTGCCTTTCTTCCTCAAACTTGCCATACCCCACATCTTCTCCATTTTAAAGGAATCATGGAAAGGCTCAAATCAAAATGGTAGAAATCTTGCTCATAATTCCTCAGTTCAGTAACACCCACTAAATTCTAAGCTGTTCTCCACGTAGTGCATAAGACAATACTGTTCACACTGGAAACATCCCAATAGCTTGTTATTGTACATAGGCTCCAACACAGGCCACTCGAGGGCCTCTTTGACCCTTTCACATCCCTCCCTCAGCTCTCAGTAGGCACAGTCCCTTCAGGACCTAATACCCACTACCCCATTCTTCCTCCAGCTCTTTAAATGGTTTCCTCTAGCTCTTCATTCAGACCTAGATTCTAGTGCTTTCACCTCAGAAAGGCCTCACTGGATGGAATTTACTCCCATTCTGTCTCCTATTACTGTCTTATTTTTCTTGATAGCATTTATCACTCAGATATCTGTTGTCTCCGCCTCAAATGCCACTACACACACACAAACTTTATCTTGTTCATAACTGGCATGTTGGTAAATAAAGTAAATGAATACTGGGTACATAATGTAATATCAAAGTAGACAAAGCATTCCAGTTTGTAGCAGGGGAATAAAACTAGATCAGTGTCTGTGAACCACAGATCAGGATTCACAAGAAGGGAAGCAGGAAATTCTAAGCAGAATTAAGACTACAGAGTTGTAACCACCTAATCAGAAGGGGACCATCTAAAGAACCTAACCAGATTTCACAAGGAAATCTGCACGTATGATATTTTTTTAAAAGTACCCAAAGTTTGAAAGAAAAAAAAATTAGAGGTAAATCTGAACCTTAAAGAGTCTGAGGCCTACGGAATATACTATGAAATACAGACTTTCAGGGAGAAGGCAGGATCAACACGTGCAACAGGAGTAAGGGACAGCACTACTGGCTAAGAAAGGTACTATAATGTTAAATGATAAAGGTTTGTTTCAGTTGCCTCCAAAAGAGAAAAAAGACAGTGAAATATTTTACCTTCTAACAAAGCAAATGTAAGCTATGTGTATGGTGGCACGCACCTATAATCCCAGCACTCTGGGAGCCTAAGGCAGGAGGATCAAAAGTTCAAGCCACTGCTGGGAAAATTAGTAACTTGGGGAATTCCTGTCTCAAGACAAAGAGTAAGGGGGAATGCAGCCTAGTGCAAAGGCCCAAGTTCGATCCCCAATACCACAAAAACAAAAACCAACCAACAAAACAAAACGATGCATGTGTAGCTCAACAAAGTTAGGAACTAGAAAGAAAATGCCAAACCTCTTCAAGCAAATTATATATACAGACTCAGGGTTGGTTATGTGTCTCTTAGAAGTTTTAATAATCAGTAGGGGCCAGTTGGTGTTTTCCAAACTTAGCTGTACTCATTAAGTAAGATTGTTAGTCTGCCAGTATATTTCTAGGGAGCAAATTGTAGAATAGCTGTATACCCTCTGACTTGGTAATTCAACTTCAGGGAACTGTTACTTATAATAAAAGTTAGGAGCTGGGTGTGGCGGTGCACACCTGTAATCCCAGCACTTGGGAGGTGAGGCAGGAGGATTGTTGCAAGTTCAAGACGAGGGCTACAAAGTGACCTCAAGGCTAACCTGAACTGCATAGTGACATCCTGTCTCAAAAAGACAAAAAAAATATATATATATATAAATATATATATATATATTTTTTTGAAATAAAAAAGGAACACATATCTTGTTTTAAACATCAGAATACCATATGGCCACTAAAACCTACAAATGGGTTGAGAGAAGGAAAAGTTTATACAACGTAGACAGAAAAAAAATACAGGAGGGTTACAACTATGTCAAAGCTATACAAACTGTTGCTAGTATTAAAAGGACTTTGAACGTTTAGCTACGAAATACGGTCCTCAGCAGGAAAAGTCGATTGGTATAGCACAACTATAGGATGGCAGTAACTTGGATAACAAGAATGGGTAAGCTGAAAAAGACCTAGGTGTTCTAACTAATTACAAGTGCACTTCATTGTGTAATGTGTCTGAAGGAGAGCTGAGGTAATTAGGCTGCAGTATGACACAAGTCATATCTGAACAAAGGCAGTTCCACAGCATTCTGTCTTGCTCAGTACACGCCTCGAATACAGTCATGTGTTGCTTAACGATGAAGGTATGTTCTGAGAATGCATCATTAGTGATGTTCAACATCAGAGTGCACACACACAAACCACCTTGGCTGTATGGTGTAGCTGACTGCTCCTAGGCCACAATCCTACAGAGTACATTATCATACTGAACACTACAGGCAGTTGTAACACAATGTGAAGTATTTGTATGTCTAAACATGTCTAAGCTTAGAAAAACATATAGTAATAAGAATGTTTCAGCTCTATTATAATCTTATGTGATGACCACTGTGTATGTGGTCTGCTATTGACCAAAATATGGTCATTTGGCATACGACTTTACTATGATTAGTTTAAGTACCAGATTGAAGTCACAAACCAAGTAGAAATCCCACAGAAGGGAAGCCCAAAACTAGGTCATGTAAGAAAATACAATGAAAGAACTGTGAATACTGAATCTGACCAACAGATACGAGGATGACAAGATAGCTATTTCACATACAGAAGAGCTATTTTTTGGAAGAGGCATTAAATCATCTTGTGTTGGAAAGTAGATCTTCAAATGGAAAATAGAGACAGACTTTGGGTCAATCTGATAGCAGTATGAACTTTTAACAGAACAGATAAGTAAATTTTCCTTTACAAATATTCAAGTACATATCAGACGATTATCTGATGGGATTTTACAGAAAAAGGTTCTCTAGAAAACAGCTTGGTTTAGATTTCATCCAAAGTTCTTGCCAAATTCTATGAACTTGAGGTATAAAACTTTAAAAATTAAGTTTACATAAAAGATTAATTTAGGTTAAGCCATTAAAACTGTATTATATATAAATGTAAGCATACCTTGGCCCAGGTTTTGGAATTTTGCCAGCTTTCAGCTCATCAATAATTTCTTCAATATCCTTAGGCGTCAGATCCTCCTAAAAAAATTTTATAGCAGTCACTGAAATTACTTCCTACTACTGAATTCTGTGCATCACTTCTTGGCCTTTAGATCAAGTGGAGTATGTGAAATCTGTGTAAATGCCCCATACTAATTAGTTTATTGTCTGTCTCTCAGCTCCCAACATAGTTGCCAAGATAGCAAAGACTGAGTAACTCCATTATGTAGTGCATACTACTCAATGTAACATGACAAAAGCTATAGCAGAAGAAGAATCTAGTGTGCTTGAGGTGAGGTACCTGCATTGGAGCCCTGGCTCCATTGTTTACTAGCTACTAGTACTCTCGGACAAGTTCCTCAGACTCTTCTAGTTTGTTTCTTATTTGTAAATCTACTTGAAATTGTTTAGAGATCAGATGAGAAAATAAAGTAGAACAGTGTGAAGGAACAAGATCATTAAATACTACATTCTTGAAGAACAAATAGTAATTAGCACCAGTAGTTATACTAATTTATAAGGTGATTCCTTAATTTAAAGATGTAACTACTAATTGAAAGAATCTCTTATCTCTTAGACTATCTACCTGTAGGTTACTGCATTTAGACTTCAAATACTTCATACAAAACCTTGACTATTTAATTCCCATTTAAACTGAGAAATAATTATCTGGAGTCCAAAACCCAATGAAAACCTGGGGAGCAGAACACCAAGCAAACTTAAACTTCAGGGTTTAAAAGCCTACAATGACAAGAGCCAGCCCAAGAGAGTCTACCAAAGACCATCCAGCTTTAGATCCCCCAAAGCTAGGCCCTCAATGTGAGGGTAAACTTGAAATTAAGCTGTCTCTCAAAGGACACTACTCGTCTGAAAGCCTGCCCTGGGGAGGTGGAGGAAAGCCTGCAGTGTAAGGAAAAGAGCTTTCTGGGCCAGTGGTAGAAGGACTTCCAGGAGCAAGACAGGCAAAACAAACCTCCTTCTTAACACATTCACAAAGGGGCCATAAGCTGCAGGGCAGCTTGAACCACAGGTGGTACATGCATGACTGTCCCATTAGGTGGCTTTTTATTGACTATATTAGTAAAAAGACCAATAAAGGTGATTCAACCCACTTACACCACCAGTGGTACAAGCCGCATGATGGGACAGTCATGCATGTACCACTGGTGGGGTTCCAGCTGGCAGGAACATGTCAAACAATCTGTCTTCACAGTAGGAACGTCTAAAGAATTTCCATACACAAATTAAGTAATAAAAGGTAACAAAGGAACACAAGTGAAAACCATGATATAGTTAGGCTAGTAACCAAAGTAAAAATGGTAACTAAAAACTCCTACACGTGTATATTAACAACCCATCTAAAAAACTTGTCTGTCAAAAAAAAAAAAAAGTGTCTGTCAAAGAAAATCAAGAAATATCAAAACACATGAGACGCAGCGAAAGCAATACTTAGGTATATAGTGGTGCCTGAGTTCACAAATGCTTTTGTTTGCAAATAATTTGGTTTACAAACAGAAGCATTTGGTAAAATTTTGTTTCTTTGCAAACTACATCAGGTGACAAACATGACTACAACCATTTTTCCCCACACAAACACAGGCATTGTTTCCAAAATCGTGGATTAAATTAAGTTTGTTGACCAAAGTACCACTGTAGTATTATCCCTACAGTTCTTAGAACAAGCAATATAAGATTAGTATGGGTTCATACACAGAAAGTTTAAGAACATATATTTAAAAAGTACACATTGAATTAATGATAATGGATTTGTCTCTGGAGATGAAAGAAGGAGACCCTGTACCTACAGCTCATTTCTACAAATAGTAACAACAATGACAATAATCACATAATACTACCTGAAGTAAATGTTGCAAAATGTTACCATTAAGTCTAAGTTGCTACACCAACGTTATTTTCTGTATTTATGTGCAAATGATTAATTTTTTCATAAGTCTTAAATTGGTCATCTTCTGGAGATTCAAAAATGTTGAAAGAAGTTTTTAAAACCTAGTAGTGCTAATGGTTTCATCTAAATGAACAATTCTGAAAAAAAAAAGTGAACAATTCTGAAACTGACATCTACAGGACATGGAATCTATTTTATTTTATTTTTTTTTTTTGTGGCACCGGGGATTGAACTCACAACCTTGTGCTTGCCGGGCAGGCACTTAGACCGCTGAGCTAGATCCCCGGCCCTTGGAATCTATTTTAAATACAACACTGGAGAACTTTTTTACATTAACTGGGATACTTACATAGTAGTTGTCATTTATTTGAACCATTGGTGCATTCACACAGGCACCTAAACATTCCACCTCTATAAGAGTGAAAAGTTTGTCAGGTGTAGTCTCCCCAACCTTGATTCCTAAAAATATAGAGAGCACTGTAAGGACCAGTTTACAGCTTAACAGCAATCTGGTTTAAGGGCAGAAGGGACTGGGCACTATATATTACAAAGGTAAGAGGTATAATCAGACTGTATGGTGAATGTTTAACTTCTTTAAAAAAATGTGTAACAGTAAGAAATACAGGCCATTAACCCTCCTCGGAATACTCCCTCTTTGCTTTGAACAAGGTTGCACCACTGTTTTTGTCACTTTCTGAGGCAGCTCTGCAAGTGTCTTCGTGAATGTCTTCAGTAATGCTGCCATAGCGGTCTCCGTGTCTAGAACTGACTAAAAGCATTCACCTCTCCTGGTCGTTTTGACTTTAGGGGAGAACCAGAGGTTGCACAGTGTCAAATCCAGTGAATACGGCAGATGAGGACACACATTTTTATTTGACAGAAATTGATGTAAACAGTGAGTGTCCAAAAAAAATTTTTTTTAAAAGTACAGTAGGCAGATCGTGCGGAACCCAGGAAGACAAGGAAAAGCCAGAAACTCCTGAGAGTCAGCCATGCTGGGACTGGGAGGAGCCGATCAAGGATCCAACTAGCCAGCCTTCCTGGTAAGCCACGCAGATGGTGCGGAACCCAGGAAGACAAGGAAAAGCCAGAAACTCCCGAAAATCGGCCATGCTGGGACCGGGAGGAGCCGATCAAGGATCCAACTAGCCAGCCTTCCTGGTAAGCCACGCAGATGGTGCGGAACCCAGGAAGACAAGGAAAAGCCAGAAACTCCTGAGAGTCAGCCATGCTGGTACTGGGAAGAGCTGATCAAGGATCCAGCTAGCCAGCCTTTCTGATAAGGTATGCAGACCGTGTGGGACCCAGTAAGAGAAAGAAGTCAGTGTCTCCTGTAAGCCTACCAGCATGCAGATTGAAAATCGCCAAACCCTCACACCCCATAAGCCACCACCTGGTTTGGAGGTCAACCTGAGCTAATAGCAACTGAGGTACAAAAAGCACCTGAAGGATTGTATTGTTAGGTTGAATTTACAGGCATGGGGTTGACAGTCTGAGCATGTATAGGAAGGATAACGGTATGCAATATGGCAAATATGGAGGTTTTTTTTTTTTCTGTCTTGTTTTTAAAGTCTAATAATGTTCTCACTGTTTTGTTTTATTCTTATTAATTTTTTTCCTTTACTCAATATTCTATTTTGATTGGTTTTATTCTGTTTTGTTTTGGTCTGATTTTGCTATAACTGATGGAATAGAAAACTACTGTGAAGATAACAACATACACTATAGTAG
>RJWT010038409.1:0-12874 GCA_004365215.1 Cuniculus paca
TCCATGTTTTGCAGGTACCCAAACCCAGTTTTTAACGTATGCATTTAAAGTCGATTGAACTGTCATCTTGAACACAGCACGTTCCATCTCTCAAACCTTGATTCCTCCATCTGCAAAGTGGGAATAATAATACCCACTGTGGGATTATAATCATAAATGACACAATGCTTATCAAGTATCTGCTTTGGAGCCTAAGATATAAGAAGATAGTCAAGCTAGGTGTGGTGGTGCACACCTGCAATCTCAGCACTCTGAGAGGCCAAGGCAGGAATAGCACAAGTTGGAGCCCAGGCTGGGCAATTTAGCAACTTAGTGAGACCCTGTCTCAGAATAAAACTAAATAAACAAAAAGGGCTGAAGCTGTAGCTCAGCATAAAGACCCTGGTTTCAATCCTCAGGTACCAAAAAGAAGGAAGAGAAGATGATGATAGTTAACGAATACAGTGTTCAGCACCAGGATTGACTCCCAGCCAACCCAGCTCTCTGGAGACTCACATATTGACCAGAATATCAACACTGAGGACATATGAGAAGATTGCTTGGCACCAGGATTCACACCATGTGGCCTGCACATTTTCTCTGGGGAAGGAATGTCTACATGGGAAGACTGAGCGCTGTCAAAAGTTTTTGTAAATTGGAAGGAAGACGGGGGGGGGGTTCCAGAAAACGACTGTGCAGACGCTGCCCGGGCCACCCCTTTGGGTTCCAGCAGAGGCGAGGTGACCAGTGCTGGCTCCAGGGCGTACTTGATAGGCATCAAGCGGAGCTTCCTCCTCTTGTGTGTATAGGAGGACTACAAAGTATGATTCAGCTGTGGTTTTAGCTGCGTAGATTCTAGGCCTGAGGGTGCGCCCTGCACCAGTGAGATGTGGGTGTTCCCCGACTTGTCACTGTCTCCCAGGATGTCCCTTTGGGTCCGTGTCTAAGCTCCTCGTGCATACTGTAGCCCTCGCAAAGTGATTGAGTCTCAATTTGGGGAAGGGAGGACGTAATTTGCTGTCCACTTCTATTTCACGCCTTCTGCATACACAATTTCTTCACCCGGGTGTCCCTGCAGGAGAGGAAACTGAGGCCTGGGGTGATTCCCTAGTTGAGGATGGAAGCTCTGGGTTCTTGTAGGTTCCCGGCCTCATAGTACAATTTCCTCTCCAGATTGCCCTTTGTACGGGATGCTTTTGTCTGGCAAGCAGACCCATAATTCAAATCCCACCAAGCCAAAATTAAAGAACAGCCCCCTCTCTCCCATTGTGAGCGCTCTGTCCAAAGGAGCCCTCGTAGCGGCCAGTGCAGACCGCGCTCGGAGCTCCAGCGCCGACTTGGCTCGCGCTCCGCCGCCCTCATTGTTTCCACGGCTCGGCTAGAGACCCCGAGGAGCCGACTCGCTCCCGCCTCCCCGCCTCCCCTCCGTGCGCGCTACCCCGGCCGTGGCGGCGCTCGCGGCGCGGATTGCGCGATCAGCCGGACGCGGGCACGGCACGGAGCGCAGCCTGCCGCGTCGCAGAGGGACCGTCAGCTGCCACCGCCGCCCGGCCGGGCCCGCCCCGCCAGGCCCGCCCCGCGCCCCGCGCCCGCCCCAACCCCGCGAGCGCACGCCGCCGAGGGCCCCGGCTTGGGACACGACTGTCACCGCGGCCCTTTCCCGCGGAGCGCGCTCGGGCGCTCGGCCTCGGGGAGGTGCGGGCGGCCCGGCACGCGCAGGAGCGGACGCCGCGCGCGCGGAGAGCCCCGGTGCCCTGTCATGACCAGAGGCGTCCGTGTCTAGGTAGGGGCACCTTTGGTTTTGTTCTGTTCGCTTCCGATTTCGCTCACGGCCCGGGGAGGTCCCCGTGGGGAGGGTGTCCACGACCTGAATGCGAGTTGGCACCCGCGCCTCCTCGACGCCCTCGCTCCGGTGCCCGCGGGGAGAGGCAGGAATCTGCGGGCGAGCGGGGCGCACGCGGCAGGCAGGCGCAGCTGGAGGGTGCCCGGAGGGGCCGAGGCAGCGCCCGGGCTGCCCTTACGGGGCAGGAGGGGCGTGGGTACAAGCACCGCCCGCGGCGGGGTTGGGGGTCCCGGGTTACGGGGAGACTCCCAGCGCTCGGCGCCAATGGAGACTCCAGCTCAGGGTAGGGTCGCGGTCTCCAGGGTCTTCGTTAGCCCAGCTTGACCATTTGATCTTGGCTACCAGCCAGCCCTTGCTGGTCCTGTGTGAATAACCGGCTTAAGAAAGGGGATGAGAATTGGGAAGGGCCAGTAAGGCGAAGCAAAGTGTCGCCTTGATGTCCACCTGTGTCCGGAAAGACTGAGGGTGCGGTGAGTGATGCGCCTGAGGACAGAAGTCCTAGCTGGTGTCTGTGGCATGGGAGAGGCTGGAAAGTGGTGGGTAACTGTGACCTCTGGGCTCCCTCCCACAGGCTAGGGGCCCACGGATAGAGACCCTTCGTCTTGGAAGGGAAGAGCAACTGTCTGTAATCCCCTAAGCAAGAGTCATCCAGGTGTGAAGGTGGCAGAAGGTCTGTGCAAAGTGACAGCTCACTGGGAGCAAGCGAACAAGTGGCAAACGGAGAAAGCCTCCAGGCTGTGTGTATGGGGGCCGCGAGGTCCCAGCCTCCCTGGCTCTCCTCTTGGAGATAACTGAGCAATGGGGCAACAGCTAAGCTTCCTGTCTGGGGAGCGGGTAGGCTTGTCTTAGAAAACAGGCTGGGGCCCTCCTTCCTGCTTCCACTTTCAACTCCAGAGTCCACGAGGTGGCTTAGTTGAAGGTCCAGGATGGTGACCCATCTTTGCCCCCGTCTGCAGGAAATTGT
This sequence comes from Cuniculus paca, assembly GCA_004365215.1. Taxonomy (NCBI): domain Eukaryota; kingdom Metazoa; phylum Chordata; class Mammalia; order Rodentia; family Cuniculidae; genus Cuniculus; species Cuniculus paca. The sequence continues at coordinate 2,787 of RJWT010038409.1, forward strand.
ACCTGGCCCCCTCTAGGGCTCTGGGCATCCTGTGGGCAGTGGACCTGTTGTTGCCTGACACACAGCCATTCCTTCCTTCTGGTTTCTATCAGGTGTCTCTGTCTCTGAGACTGTAGCCTCCTCCTTCCCACCCCCTCCCCACCACTCCTACTGGCTTCCTTCTCATCTTCCTCTGGCTCTTCCAGACTGTTTGGAGCAGCCCTCTGAGTCTGCCCACTCATACTGTCCTGTTCCGTCAAACTGTGTATCATCTGCTGTGCCAGGCTGGGGTGTCAGCCATGACCTCCCCCAGAACGAGCACCATCACAGCGAGCCCCAGCGGTTAGTGAGGAGTCAGCCTGGTAGCTGCCCAGCTCTAGCTGGAGCAGACTGCAGAGGGGAGTCTGCTTAGGGTGACAGTGGCTTGGGGAAGCGCCTCCTCTTCTCTCTGCTTCTCCTCCAGCCCTGTACCTCAGTCTCCTGTGCTCAGCAACCCCGGGAGGCGGCGGGGGGGGGGGGTGCCAGATACCAGCATCTTCCCTGGAAGGTCGTGCGTTAACCAGTCCAAAAACTGCAAACATCCAAACATCGGAAAACAGACCCTGGAGAATCTGTTTAGTAAAACATACTCGTGTGTGTCTTTTCCAAAAGAGCCCGGATTGGCCTTGCTTCCCTCTTCCTCTGACACTCAAATGTGAGATTTTGCTTTGCATATTTTAGCCCTAGTATAAATATAAAGAAATGCCAGCCAGAGAGGAAAGTTTCTAGGGACTTGCCTAGGATTCTGATTACCTACACAGAAAATCCAGAAATGGTTCCCTCCCCTCTCTTAATTATAAAGTAATTTCCAGCAGGGAAGGGACCTGTGCTGTTTTCAAGGGTGACCTAGAGAAGTAAAAGGGGCTGGACAAGAAATAGTTAAGTTTATCATTTTTTGGGGGGGGGGTGGTACCGAGGATTGAACCTAGGTACCTAGATTGAACCTTCACACTGAGTTACATGTCAAGGCCCTTTTTTATTTTTGTATTTTGAGACAGGCTCTTCCTGAGTTGCCAGTCTGGCCTCACACTTCTGACCCTCTTGTCTCAGCCTCCCAGAATGCTGGGATTACAAGCACGTACCACCACTGCGGCTTATGTCTATCATAGGCTTTTGCGCTTAAATTGATATAAAATTTCTCATTTCGGTGTTGAAGTTCATAGAGTGGGGCCCTGCCAGGGACGGCCGGGTGTCCTGCCCTGAATTTTCGGTCACTAAAATGGAAACATCCCTGAAAACCCCAAGCCCAGCTGTGATACCAACCACATGCCCCCTTCTAAATGTACCCAAGTCACTTCTCAGTTACATTTTGGGCTCATTCACAGGTGGTTAGTTCACCTCTCCACCAAGAGACCAAAACCCAGAGCACAGCAGCTCGGAGGGTGAATGGCATAGCCTTCAAATTTCACTTTAAACAGTTCCGTCATGCACAGAACAGTCCCTTGGGTTTAAGAGTTTGCAAACCAGTGTATTGTTTTATCAGACATTGCATTCAAGGTTGGAAAATGTATATATAAAGCAGTCTTGGTTTTATTGTGAAAAGAAGTCAGAAGTGGAAAATCAGTTTCTTGCTTTCTGCGGGAGGAAGTGGTGATGGAAGCGAAAGTCACTTTCTGTATACAATGGGTGCTCCCTGGGGCAGCGGCAGAGCTGACTTTCGACCGGGCTTCCTGTGCCTGAGAGCAGCTCCTTCAGCAGGATGATTCTCGGCTGCCTAGCCGCGCTCTGTGAGCCGGGCTGGATAGACAGCTCGCGTTTGAGGCCATTCAGCCAGAAAAGAGTATCAGCTAAAGACAATGAGCAAGCAAATGAGAGGGGGAGGGGAGGGGAAGTTGGGATCCCCACAGCCTGGAATTGGTTTCCCAGAAGCAACGCTAGGTGTGGACTGGTGTCATACGGCGGTTGTCATGTGAACACCCACCATGTGATTATTAAAACAATCTGCCTGGGAAGGGAAAGAATTATGAGCGTACACCTTCTCAGCTAGAAGGGGCCCTTCCTTTGGCTCCATTTCTGTCATCTTTTGAAATCATATTCTTGCAGGCAGTTTCTTAAAACAACAGCGCCTCCCTGCAAACGAAAACCTTGTGCTGTGTACACACACAGTGGCCTTCATGTGGATTCACGGAACACAATCGCTCGCTCCATGGTTTGTCTGGAGTGAGTCGACCCCAGCACCCCTACATGGTTGTCCTCTTCTCTCTGAAGCCACACACTTCCTCTCTGGTTCATGGTCCAGCTTTTTGTTTGGTTTGGTTTGGTCACAGTAAGCTCATCCCACTTGGGCTGGAAATGTTCCCTGAAAACAAGAGCTGTTTTTCAGGAGTGTGGCAGGCTATCTAGAAAAGATGTGTTTACACATGGCTCCGGCTGGTCACCAGCCCTCCAAGGGAATCCAGAAGGCCACAAAGGAGAGAAATCACTGCAGTTACATCATGTGCATTGCTTCCCTGACATCAAGGAGTGCTGTGCAGGGTGATCAAGGCCTTCACACCTTCACTATGCTACTTAAAAAGGAAATTAGACTTTTTCAACAAGAAAGCAATTGAGATGTGATCATTCTATCTGTTCCATAAGATCAAAGCAAGCTTCCAAGCAGACCAAGAAAGGAGGAGTTTTAAAGGGATTAGTATTCACACTGTTCAGCATTTAAAATAAAATACACTGATGGATAACCACTTTTAATTCCGAGATGGATTTGAAGTGCAGTGTTATGTAATTTAGAGGGAATGCCACCTTTTTTTTTTTCAGCTTAACTCCGTTCACTGAGCAATTATTTTGGGATCTGCTCAAAGTTAGATTTGTTATTCCATATAAGAGTATACAACATTGAGTAAGTCTTTGAGGGAGTACATTTGGTAGGGAAGAAGGAGGAACCCGTTCTGATGAACAGTGTGCTGTGGGCAACCACATGTGCTGGTTTGCTCTGTGTGTCAGTCAGCTTTTTGTCACTGTAACAAAGTACTCAACACAGGCTACTTAGGAAGTAGAGAGGTTTGTGTAGGTCAGTGCTCTGAAGCTGGAAAGTCCAGATGGCATTGCCGAAGCTGAGATGGGGGACTGGACTGTACCACCTCACAGGCAAAGACAGGGGTAGGGGAGTAAGTGTACAGGAGCAAGGAAACAGTTCAATCCTGAACAAGGAACAGGGACAGACTGAGCTCCCACAGTCCCTACAGAGAGCATGTCCAAAACTACCCCAGCACTTCTCACTGAGCCCCAACCCACCCCTGCCCGGAGATCCCACAACCCCCCGTAGTGCCAGACTGGGAGCCTTAATCACAGTGGACCTCTGAGGGACGCTTGAGCCACACCCGAACCACAGCACCCCACACATCTGTCCTTGCAGCATAATTATTAGTGTTTGAATTTGACAATAAATCACATATTCACCCACAGAAAAAGTAGCTAAAAGCAGAGAGAGGAGGAAGAGGCTGTGATGGGATTCGTCAGTGGAGAGTGTCCATGTTCCTGATAGAAGGTGACAGACAAATGGAAAGTAAAAGAAACTTAGTGACAAGAAAACCCCTGAGAGCACAGAGGGTCTGCTCGGTCAGTTCACGGATCCTCAGAGTTCCCATGCCACCAAGCCAGTAGGAGACACTGAATAGTAATGAACTCCCTGTGAACTTGATTTAAGAGCAAGTCTGAAGGTCAGGAAGGTCAGGACAGTGAGGCGGTTTGCCTGGTAAGGAAGGCCACATGGGAGCAGTTGCAAAATAGGCTATTATTAACAATGAAGAGGATAGTAGAACAAGGTTGGCCAATGGCCATACCAAAAAACAACTTCATGTGTAGTGTAGAAAAATATCTCTGAATTCATTCTGGAATTCACCTTTTAACTTTTGCTTTTAATGCCACTGACTGTCATCTCTAGACCTGGAAGTAATCTTTTCCTCCTCAGGTAAACTGTTCAGGCAGGGACAGCAGGGACAATGGCTCCTTTCTCCCTGAACTTGTCTCTCTGTGTCCTCATCCTCCAGGAGAGCTCTTGGAAAGGAGGCAAGGCCAGGAGGGGGAAGGGTACCCTAGAAATACAAAAGCAGTGTAGAGAAACACAAGGAGCACAGGCTCTTTCCTTCTCCTAGGAGGAAGAATAAATTCACAGTTTCCTGCAGCTAGAGAAATTCCCGAGAGTTTAATCCCAGAATGACACTTGACTTCCCCACTTTTTGCTGCATACAAAGTTGTGGAGTGACTTGACCTTTGCCTGAACTGTGACAGTCTACCTTCCAGTTAAAGTGTCCCCACCCAGGTGTCCTGCACACAGGTGGAGATTTAAGGCTAACCTATCCTACGGGAAGATTCCAGAATCTTCTCCTCCTGCCAGCAATCCTCGAAAAGGAAAGCTGCACCATACTCTTAGGTTATAATATTCCTGGAAGCATTTATCCACTTTGATAGGCTCCATATTCTCTCCAGATATAATCTAATTTGGTGATGTCTTCATCCTCAGAAATAAACAGAGCTTAGAACCAGGGAGAAGTGGTGCTGAGAAGGACACACACAGGCAATCCAGTGATCATCGGGGCTCATTTGCAGATAATAGAATCTACTCCCCCGGAAGGACATATATAAAATCAGAAGATTATTGGGTCAGGAAGGCCAGGGAAGTGCACATTAGGTTGAAATCTGAAAGACACAGTGTAACACCAGGCTGTGAATGACCCCCCAACATGAGTAGTAGTTTGGAGAAGCCACTGGCTACCACCACCATGGTCAGGGGAGAGCCAGCCAAGAGGCCACCATGGAAAACCTGGACACTCCATGGAGGTGGCTGGGACAGTGATCAGAGGAGAAGCAGCAGCACGGTTTGGTAGACAAAACAGTGTCCTCTCCAAGACATCCACGTCCTGTTCGTGGGACCCACATGATAAAATGGACTTTGCAGATGTGGCTAAGTCTAGAACTTGACAGCATCCTGGGTCACCCAGCTGGGTCCAATCTGCTCACATGAGTTCTCACAAGGAAGGACACAGGACCAGGGAAGGGTGATCAGAGACATGAACACGGCAGCTCTGCAAGTGGAGGAAGGGACCCCCGGGGAAGAAGGGAGAGGACTCTGGGAGCTGCAGGAGATGAGGAATGAGTTTTCTGGTAGAACCTCAGGGAAGAAACACAAGTCTGTCTACATCTTGCCTTCAGTCTGGTGGGACCCATGTGCTTAGAACCATAAGACAATGAGTGTATGCTTTAAACCTCCAGATCGGAAGTTATTTATGACAGCAGCCATAGGAAACCAACGTGCACTCCTCTTCTCACATCTACCTTCAGATCCAGACGGCGCCTCCAACAGAGGCCCCCGTTTCCATGGGGGTCTGAGTGCAGGGGGTGCTGCCCAGTGGTGTTTCCACCCTCTGAGCGGAAGGGCGCTCGGAATGGCATGCAGTGCCTACAGTGCCCGTCCCTGCAGCTGCCACAGAGGTCCTGTGAAGCCACAGGTGGGATGTGGTTCCTCACTCTTAACTGTCATTTCTGAGGGACAGTGGCATGTGGTAGAACAGAAGGGGATGCTTGAGATTTTTAGGAAGTTTCACAAGAGTCATGAAATTTGTAAGACACAAGATGGAATGGGAGGAAAGAGGCATCAGCATGTTGCCTATGTTACCACATTAGAAGTTATTCTCTGGAGATTAAGGAGAGGTTGGAATGAGCATCAGTGTCGGGGATAAATATTGACTTTCTACAGCTTAGCCCTTAACTACAGCCCATCCACATGGCAGATTGTGTCTTCCAAAGATGGCCTCAACCATATTTCTGTTCCACACAGTTCTCCTCCCATAGCAACACTGGGGCTATGTTCCCTCCTCTCAAACTGTGATACTCTCTACCAATAGAGAATGTGACTTCCAAGGCTGAATCATAAAAGATAACTGAAGCTCTGCTTTGCCGGTTCAGATACCAGCCCTGAAGCTGTCAACCACCATGTGTCTGACCGGAGCCCACCATGCTGTAGGGAAGCCCAAGCCAGCTGACCACCCAGACAGCAAGAGAGGAGAGGAGGCTGCCAGCCCACAGAGCCTAATCCCACTGCTTCTCAGCCACGGCCGCTGGCCCATGACAGACCCCAGGCTGGGCCCGTCTGGCAGAGCTCGCTGCACTCTGACTCAGTGTTGTTTCAGGTCACGGTGTTTGGGAATCATCTGTCACACAGTAATAAATAACTAGACTGGGGCCATGGTCTGGTACTATTCCTATCAGATTTCTTCACTATGAGGCAGACAACATGCAGGAATCCATAGTAAACTAACCAATCTGAAACCTCCCTTCTATTGTGAAATACTGGCCTAAGATAATCATTCTTAGATCTCACATCAGAAAAGCTGGCACATGAGTGGGTTGGTTTGCTGTGGAAGGACCTAGGACAGTGGGTCAGAGGGGAAGGCATTTCTTGCTGGCATGACCAACATGGCAATAAGCAGAATCCAACTTATAAATCCAACTTCTTATTAAGTTTTCTCACTGTAGCAAGTGGAGGTGATGCAAACCTTTACTCTGGGGATGACCCCCAAGTTGTGGGACAGCTGAGGAGCTGGAGAAAAGGAGAATGAAAGGCACTGGTCTAACCACAGTGATCCAATGCCTGCAGTGCAGTTCTCAGAAGCTGGTGTCTCCTCCTGCCTTGGCATCCTGACTGCTGGGTTTTCCTTTCCACCACTTTTCTGTATGGTTCTCCTTTCCTGCTGCCTAAAGTTTGGTGTTCCTCAACTTTAAATTCAAGGTCTTTATTGAGATTAGTGCATAAGCTAGGAGTGGCAGTGCACACCTGTAATTCCAGCATCCTGGGAGGCTGAGACAGGGGGACCTCAAGTTCAAACCCAGCCTGGGTAACTTAATGATTTAGCAAGACCTTGTCTCAAAATAATTTTCACTAAAGAACTGGGAATGTAGCTCAGTGCAAAAGCCCTGGGTTGAATCCCTTATACTAAAAAAAAAGAGTACTACATAATAATGCTTTAGTGAAGGGGTCTTCGTTTTCCCCCCAGTTTTTGATTTTCACCCTTATCCCATTTAAACCACTGAGCAACCCTGAGATATAACATCAGTGGTACTGGTTTCACAAATCAGGGAACACAACAGCATGGTTGACTGGCTTGTCCAGAATCACAATGTGCATGTGTAGACAGAGCTGGGTTAACAGAGATGTTCCAGTTACACACGGGTCCGCCCCAGCATGTCCACCTGGTGGGCCTTGGAGCATAAGCACCGTTTAGCAGGAGAGAGGAAGGGGTGAGTTCTGTCTGCCTCTCCTCTTTGGCCTCCAATATGGCCTCCCTGAAGACCCCGTTCACTGGGGGCTGGAGAAGTGGGATGTTTCCTCTTCTGAGCAGCGCCCTCTGCTGGAAACTTTGTTTAGCACGGGCACACGGCATCCGCGATGACCTAAGGAAGGTCAGGAATTGCTCCCTTTTCAGGCTCCCATGACATTCCAAAAAAAGTTTGCCCTTTGAATCTTGTCATCATGATCTTTGGCCTAAAATAGGACAGAAATGACACGTGGTGTTTCTTTTTCAGGGGTAATTTTTTTCTTTTAGGTCTTTAATGTGTGTCTCTTCACATTAAGATATTTTCCAGATGTAATGGGGGGGGGAGCCTGTTGCAAAATGGCTCTTTCTTCAGTGATGGAGGAAAACAGCCAAAGCAAGAAGAGGCTAAAGGGTGACATTAACAATAAAAAAACATACAGTGAGCTGTGTAGTTTTTCATTTAGGGGACTAGTTTCTCTCCTTTATGATCCAACTGGGGGAGAAATAAAATCTGCCCAAATCCTGCAGATACCATTCTACGTAAGGTACAGTAGCCCTCCCTCTGTCACCTCACTTTACGTAAATCATGGAATCCTAAATTGCAGGTGCAGAGTCAAGACCTCCCTGGGCACAAGGGGAGTCTGAACCCACTGCAATTTTAAATGCGAATTTTGAATTACAGTTATGCATGTAATATCTAATATTGCATGTTGACATAAAACAGGATCTCTATCAAAGCATACAATCTAAATAAAAATTATACAATAAAAGTAGCTGTCATTTGACAGCATTTCCAAAGTGTCAAGCACACATATTAATTTATTGACTCTTCACAATAAACTGAAGTAATTATTTTTATCATCTCCATTTTATAAGGTGAGAGGATTGGAGTCTCGCAAAATTAGTAAGATGCAGAGCTCAGTTTTAAAGCTAGGCCATGGCATCAGAGTGCAGGCTGTGGCTGTGTATGAAAATACACAAAGACTCCAGATTCTGGGCCCCAGTTCCCACAGCAACAACCAGTCAGGAGCGCGTTCTCCCACGTAACTCAGCAGTGTGGCTGCCAGCTCTTCTGGCTTAGCAGCTCAAATCTCAGCCTGTCCACACAGCTGAGGTTCTCAGTTGATATCGAGACAATAATGAGGCTCTTTGGGACCCTCGCGTAATTATGAGGAAGCTTTATCACATCATCCAGCCAAAAGCTTCATTATCCCAGCCAAGTGCACACCACGTCTGCGAAGGTGCCCCAACGTAGGGAAATGGAACGGACACTTTTCCTCTAAGCAGTGCACCCTGATAAACAATGCCATGTCAGCAGCCAGCCTTCTTCTTCCCAGCAAACAGCTGTCCCCCACAATGTCATGCAGATCTGAACAATCTCACAGAAGGGGAGGGGAATAGACAGCAAAGCAACCTGAGAGAAAGAAAAGGAATCATTCCTTTTCTTTTATAAAGAGGATCATTGTCTTATCAATGCCCACATGAAAAGCATCCCTTGATCATTTTGTCTTAATTATTGAATGTAGGAAAACAAGATCATTGTTAATTCATGTGGTTTTAATTTATGCATAAGAGAATCATACAGGATAATTACCTACAGTTGAAGAAAAATGAATAGTGTCAAATCTGGTTAATACACGCATGATTTACCCTTCTGTCGCTCTATCAGAAAAGATTTAAAGTGGTAACCAATCTAAATGATATGCAGAGTTGCATTGGCTTGTTAAGCAGAAGTATTTTGCATCACAAATAGAATTCTCAGATTTGGACTGACTAGATTTGAATATAATTTCCAGAACAATGGCTGTGATTCACTGACTTAACTCATATTTGATCTTTTCCAGAAGTGCCCATTTTTCAAATCAGTGCAAGAGAAGTTATCTTCACAGCCCTGTGCTAGCCTGAGGATCATTTCTTTTATGAGGATAATTCCATGAGAATGATGCTTATTTCCTTTATGTAGATTGAGGGGGATTGTACAGCAGTGATCATATTACTACTTCCCACATTGTCTGTGAGCCTCCATAGAGCAGCAGCTTCCAAAAACAAGCAGCTGGAAGAAATTATGGGGCAATTGGCGGACATTGATGGGACCGAGCAGTAAGTTTTGCTCTGAGTTTCCTTGTACCCCAGCAAAAGAAGAATGTAGTAAGTTATAATTTAAATTGGAAAGGTGAACATACAAAAATTTTCCCTGTCAAAAACCTACAATAGAAGCATATCATATAGGTGTGTATACACAGGAGGTTAAATGAAGCTGGTCAACCCATCTCTTGAAGATCTAGAAGTAGCCACAAAATAAAATGTTATGGAAAAAAATGAAAATGTTATGGAAAGAAAAGAAATTTCAATATAGGACTCTGAATTGCCCTTTTGGGGAAGAAAGTGTTGCAGCTTAGAATCTAAGTTAAAGTTGTGCATTATCATCAGATTTTCCTCAGCAAATGGGGGGGCGGGATGATGAGCCCTTTCCTCACATCATCTCGAGGGAGCCCAGCTTAGACAAGAGAGTTACAACTTCTTAACCCTTCCTAATCATCACTGCCAGAATCTGCCCCTTGACATTTTAGGTTCTAGGGAAACCGCTTGATTAACAAAACTGAGCCGAGCATAAAAAACACAGAACTTTGGTAGTCTAGATAGGTTATTTATCTTTTTAACTTCCACTTTAATAATGGAGATGCTGTTAATAAGAGATACTCATTTAATTGGGTGCCTATTTTGCACCCAGCATTTATCCTTTATGGGCTGGGCCTTGCTCTTTTAATTCTCACAAATTGTGGTACCAGTGTTATGATCCCCATCTTACAGAAGAAAAACCAA
>RJWT010038410.1:0-12873 GCA_004365215.1 Cuniculus paca
TCATACGGATTTGCAATATGTAAGGATTACATTTGCTGTGGGGAGTTGGTACACGTACACATAACATCTTAATTCTATTTCCTCTTCCCCTTCCCTACATCGCTTGGTTTCCCTCCCATTTGCAAAAAACATATCTATTTCCTATCATCTATCTTTTATTTTGCTCTTTCATTTATTCGTATTTTGGTTTTTTTCCACACATGAGAAACCAGGCGATATGGAAGCTTGTGCGTCTGATTTGTTTCACTTAACATTATGATCTCAAGGTGCATCCATTTTCCTATAAATGACCCAAGTTTATCTTTCTTTATGGCAGAGTAGTACTCCATTGTGTGTAAATACCACATTTTCTGTATCCATTCATCTGTTGATGGACATACAGGACACTTCCAAGGTGAGTTGTGTTGCTGTAAACACAGGAGTACAGGTGTCACTGTAATGCGGTGACTAACTCTTTGGGGAAGATACCTAGAAGGGGAATAACTGGGTCAAATAGAATTTCTACTTTTACTTAATTTCTAGGCTTTTAAAGTGTGAGTCAGTGCACGCTCTCTGTCTACCCCAACCCTTCCACAGGCTTCATGCTGTCTCGGAGGTCAAAGTCACCATGGTGCTAAGGCTCACACAGGAAAGTTTCACCACAGCAGGGCTGAAAGTCAGTCTCAAGCAGGGCCACCCATGAGGCCAGAGCTGCAAGTGGCTTCCTCTGCACCACCCTCCACGAGCAGAAATTCATCTGGCCCTGGTGACTTTCTGCTGCTCGCTTTGCTATCATAAATCACAACCACAGGCCTGCGAAATGTGCTCAGAAGATGTCATCAGCACTGTGGGTGCCATGGGGAAACCTGACATGGGGTCGCCTCTCAGGCCCCATCTCCACTGGGCACTGACTCCAGCCCCTGCAGCCTGACTGCCCTGTATTGGGTTTTCCCACCTGTGACCTCCCCTCTCCCTTCCATCCGCGTGTCCCGCCAGCTCGAATCATGCTTAGATGCGTGCATTTGCCTACGTCCTTGCTGACTGTCCTCTTCCCTCGTGTCCCCAGGTTTAAGGAACACAAGGATAGTGATGTTTACTACTTCGCTCTGTGACCTACTTTAGCCTCTGATAGTAGCTGGCACACACACTTATCAGTGTTTGTTAAAAGTCTGCGGCATGGATCCAGGAACGAGCCAATGACAACGGGAAGGACCCATGGCCGAGTTCTGGCCAGCAAGCTGTAAGGCATTTTTCTAGAGGCTTTAGGAAATTTCTCCCTCCGCTGAGAAGTCACATACAGCACCTGTCTGTTCCCTACTGGACACGAACAGAAAGCAGTGGCCCGAAGCATAACATCGGTTTTCAAACAATCAAAGGAAGGACCAGCTTTGTATCAATAAACAGAAGGGATGGGGAGGACCTGAGCAGGGTGACAAGGACAGCCCCCAGCACCCACAAGCTCCCCTTCACCGTGGACACTCTCTGAGCTCTTTAACCAACTGAGTCAGCTTTTGTGTCTGTGCAGAAGATTACAGAGAGAGACCCCTGACGGCGGCAGACACAGTTCTGGGTAACGATCAGGACACACTCCTGGGGCGGAATAAAGGGTGTGTGCAGTCGGGGAGGCTGCTCTTCTGCTCACAGTGTGGGCATGGAAGTGCAGCTGGGCAGCTTAGCGTAGTTCTCACCTCTGGACAAGGACATCGGACACGCACAATGCATGCAGCTGCGGCTCCTCCCTGCCCCACTCGCAAAAATGTATCTGTTTGTGACACCATGAGTTACAGGATGCTTAGACCCTGCTCTGTCCCTGTGCCCTGGAAAGGCTGCACCAAGATGAATGATTAACATGTCAGATTCAACCCTGGGGAAAGAGTAAGTACAGAACAGTAACAGATTAGGACGGGGTGACCTGGGGAGCCCAGCGTACAGCAGGAGTCATCCTCAAATGCAGAGTTCGGGGAAAGCAGCAGCCAAAGCAGACAGAAAGGCTGAAAATACTCGGAGCACCGCGCCTCGCTGAGCGTGGATTCAGACCTGAGTCGCCAGCATGGTGAATAAAGCATCAGGAGCAGAGGGTGAGCTGTGGGGCTCTTACCTGGGCAAACGCAACCACTCCATAAGCATCATCATTAGACAGAATGGTTATCTTCACAGAGCCTTGGCTACCGATCTCTGCCCCTCCCGTGGGGTATTTAAGCTGCACTCTGAAGGACTCCTCCTCTTCTGGAACCGAGTCATCCAGGATATTCACTGCTATTATAGCCTCTCTGTCGCCAGGTTCAAACACCAGTTCACCCGAGCTGGCACGACAAGTCCACGTAAAACAAGTCAACGACAGCGGAGCTAAGACATACACATAGCAGATTCCTCATGAAATTCTCTACTGAATAATATGATTGTGAAGAATTATAATATTTCATCAATAAAAATTGAAACCAAAATAAGCGTAGAATATTGATGAACTTGGTAGAGTAGATATGAAAAGTATGGGTAATAACCACATTTCTGGCTGATAAATAGTGGCCACCAAGACTTAGAAATCTGATGCCACGGGGAAGGTGATGAATACAGAGGCAGTGGCACGGAATTCAGAGCCTACCTGGGAACGAAGTCGGACTGGCTGGAGACGGAGGCCAGCTCCAGCAAGTGAGCGTCCCGGACACTGGCCAACCAGATTAAGCTCTTGCTTGAATTAAGAGACATCACTGTGACAGACGCGGCAGCGTGAGCAGAAGGGGCTTCCAGCAGGAAGGAGAACTGGTTCCGTCCTGAATCCCAGCAGTAAAGAGCAGACACCTCTGGGCCGGTCAGGAGTATGTGGGCTGTGGAGACAGAAAGGAAAGACAACTGGAGATGTAGTCTGCACCACGCGTGGTCTCCTGGTTCTCGAGCAGATCTTTCCAACTTTCAAAGTTCCATTTGGACTTTTTCTCTTTTAACTCTATTTTTAGTTTTGTTTTGAGACAGAGTCTCACTAAGTCACTAAATTGCCCACAAGGAATTTGATTTTGATTCTCCTGCTTCAACCTCCAGAGTGCTGGGATTACAGGAGTGCCCCATTAAACCCAGCTCCTTTTTGATTTCTAAAGTAAATATAATTTCATTTCTGAACTAACTGAATATAGATAATTTTTGAGTGTTGTGGAATCATCAATTCAGTCTGACAATATACCCATACTTTTTAAGAAAAAAGAAATGGGCTGATAAAACCCAGATGAATTTGGAGTCTTTTGTTTCTATCTCAATGTTTATTTAAAAGTGCAAAATATCTATAATTCCATCACTAGCTATTTCACTTTTGTGTTTTTATTTCCAATCACCACCCATGTGAATTTAAAATTGATAGTTATAAGCAGTATACATAAAAATTCTCAACAATCTTCTGCACTTATAATATCATACTTTTATATGCTGCTGCATTGTATTTATTATAATTTTAAAGCATAAAAAATAAAGTTGATATTTAAGATATATTCCATAATTCTCCCACATTGAATATTTGTTACTTTATATTTAATTTTTTGAGATTAAGGAGAGATTCTTTCGCTTTTCTTATGGTACTGGGGGAACTGAACCCAAGAATTTCACATTCAGCTATATCCCCAGCCCTTCTTCATTTTTTTATTTTAAGGAAGGGGTCTCACTAAGTTGCCCAGGTTGAACTTCAACTCTCTATCCTCCTGTCTCAGCCTCCCAGCATGCTGGGCTTACAAGAGTGTGTCACCATGCTCGGCTTGCCAATATTTTTTGAAATGTTATCAGAAAATCATGTTACTATTAGTTAGAAACAATGGAACATGTTTGTATCTACAGAGGCTGAGGATGAAGAGGGCTTTAAATGGTGTACATAAAAATCTTCTGACTTAAAATTGGGATGGGGGTGAAAAATATACACAAATTCCCATCAGTTAAAAAAAAAAACACGTTGGAAACAATGATATCAAATGAGAGCGACTGCAGGTATTAAAAAAGTACACATAACCAGAAAGCTTGAGTCTCTTCCAAAGATCACAGTGGGAAGTTTCATATCCTTAATCTTACATATCAAGAACTACTGACCGTGTACAAGGTGTCATCAACATATATATGGAAAGTTTACATTTAGAAAAAAAAAAACACTACACTAAAAGACATATAGTTATTAATTCCCTTCAAATATTCTCCCTTTCTTTGAATGCATTTACTGCGTTTTTCTGGACACTCACTGAAGCAGTTCAGGAAGTCTTTTCTTCATGTCTTTACAAGATGTGATTAAAAATATTGTGAACGCTACTGCCACGTTTCATTCAATAGAAAGGAAACCTAAAAAGATTACAGTGTATTTTCATCCACTTTAGTCACTGGATGTGGCACTGGACAACTGTAGGTTCTTCCAGAAAGTCAAAATGACCATGAAAGGTAAGTGTTCTGAATCCATTTAGGACACTGAGGCAGCCATGACAGCGCAACCAGAAACACTCATGAAGGAAGCCCTCCAGAGCTGCTTCAGAAAGCGGCAGGAATAAAGGGATAGGTGTGTTTGAAATAAGGGGGAGGACTTTGAGGGGGTTTCATTGTAATATGTCTTATAATACACATCCATTAACAGATGAATGGATAAATAAGATGTGGTGTTTATATACCATGAAATTTACTTCCCTATAAAGAAGTAAAACTCTGAGTCATTTGTAGGAAAATGGATGCACCTTGACACCATAATGTGAACTGAAATAAACCAGACACACAGGTTCAAACATCACACGGTTTCTCTTACATGAGAAACCCATAGTATAAATGAATCAAAGAGAAAAAAATACAGATATTAGGAAAGAAGGGAGATAAATCTTTTGCAAATGGGAAGAAGGCAATGAGATGGAGAAAGGGTGAGTGAGGGGAGGGGAAGTAAACTGAATTAAGATGTGCTATGCACAGGTACCAACTCCCCATCACGAATATAACCATCGTGTGCTACCGTGTTTCCTGAAAATAAGGCCCACCTGGAAAATAATTAGCCTTGAAAACCAGGGATGAAAAAGTCCAGCCCCAATCAGCCTCTCCTTGCCTTACCTGCCTTACAGAGAGGCCACCAAGCAAGAGAATAGTGACACAGGTGAGGCAAGGACAGGATGGCTGGGACTGGCCTTTGTGATCTCAAGTTTCCAAGGCTGATTATTTTCCAGCTAGGTCTTATTTTGAGGGAAAGAAGGTACGAACAAGTACTAATAAAATCCAAAATTACAGAAAAACTATACAACGAAATACACAAAATATAAATAGTGAATTTAAATATTCACTATATTTTTTGATTACTCCTCATGTTGACAGCAATTAATTTAAGTATAGTTAATTAAGTAGTACAATTAAAGTACAGTTTAGTAAATATTGCATAAGCAGTACAGAGTGTCAAGAAAGGTGCTAGCAATACACTTAGACCTTTAAACAGCGATGCATCTTGCATAACCCTCGTAAAACTAGACACATTCAGAAAACTACAAAGTCGTACGGATCTCGACGCCCCTCGAGTTTAGCTGATGCACAAGCTCAAACAACACCGCGAACTAACATGACAGGAGCCCCTGGTGACGGGGCTGGACCTTCTGCCCATGGATCCTGTTTACTTCTTTTCCATCTGACGCAAAGCCTCTTTCATCACCAAGCACTGCGCGCATCACATAATTTACTGAACCCCATGTGCTACACGGAGTGGTCCCAGCGTCATGCCGCCACTGTTCCAAGTACAACCTGTGTATCTTACCGAACTTACCTCACTTCTGCACCATTACAAAGCCAATAATTGAAAAGTGTCAGGCTGAACCACTGAAAATCAGGGGGCGTCTGTACATGCACACAGAAAATATTTTCTCAGAAAGTAAACATTTACACTGTAGAGGAGCATGAAACTGAGTCAGAGAATTCACAAGGAAAAGAATCCTAAACTCAACAGCCAAGAACCAGATTTGAGCTAGCACTGATTATAGACCCCTCCTCCACTTGGCGAAACTATAAAAAACAAACAAAATAAAAGTGTGTCAAAGGAAGGCACCTGGATGAGACAGTTGAAAGAGCGGACGCAAAGCGATGTTTCAGGACTAAATGCCTCAGAGGTAGAAAGCGTTACTAATGGTCACAGATCTGGACTTAAAACAGTGAGTGGAGTTCAACAAGCCTCGTTTAGAAGCTCCCTTTTCCTCACACTACTAATTGCCTTCTACACCATTCCATCTCCGCTGAGGAAAAATGACCCTCTGTCCTGATGAATTTCCAACAATACCCACCACGGAGCACTGAGCCCAAGCTAGGAATGTCTACTCCAAGGCATCTCCAACTCACCATATCCCAGCCAGATGCCCCAGACGCTGATCACCCCCACAAGTGATCTTCATGATAGTCGCAGCCCCGTGTACCCATGACTTGTGGAAACCAGGCTCCCCTCGGCTCCTTCTCTCCCACCGACCCCCATATCTAGCCAACCATCAGCTCCTGGGGGCTCGCTTGTGGAGAATCTCCTGGATCTGTCTACTGGGGCTTTCCGCCTGCACCACCGTCCCCTCCCCAGGCTCCCCCACCCCAAATCTCCAGTGGGAAGTAGGACATAGACCTCTGGTGTGTTTTCAGACAAACTTACTAGCTTCAGTTTTTCTTTAAAAGGCACACAGCCTTGCTCTCTTCCAAGCCCCACCATCTGTCCCCCACTCTTTTCACCTCCCCATCACTTTCTCATAAAAGCCTTCAAGCCCTCTGGGAGTAAGGACCATCCACCTCGAGGGCCCTGTTGGTCGATCTGCTTGATCCTTGGTTACCCCTCATGGCACTGTTCACTCAGGTGCGGGTGGGCCGTGCTGCCTCTCTCCGGCCGGGCCCTCGCATGCACATCTTCACCATCACTTGACCTCTGCACAGGCTGTAGCTTCCTGTGGCTGTGCCTTATCTCATGCGAGTCCTTTCCTCCTTAACTCCTACTCCACCTGAACTTGTCCATTAAAGGATTCTTGCTTAAGAAAACTTTCTGAGAATCTCCTCAAAGCAGGTCAGGTCTTCTCTGTTTTGTTTTATGACAGAGCTTTATTCCATTCCTCCATGGTGGTGCTGGGTTGACAGTCAGAATCTTATTTCAGGGTGTGTGTGTGTGTGTGTGTGTGTGTGTGTTAAACTTCTCTGGGACAGGGACCTGTGATTTTGCTTACCTCTTTCCCCAAAATCTACTGCTTCACTTAGCAATAACTGGCATGTAAAAACATCTATCAACTACTAAGGGAGAGAAAGGAGAAGGGTGAGATAAGTCTTTATGCTCTTGTAGTCTTGGTTACATTCATTCTTCCTCTTCCATTTAAAGAATTCGGTCTCCACCCAATAATCTCTGCCAAGTCATTAACCAGAATAAAACACATGATCCTCGGAGTCATGGCTCCAGTCTAATCGTTTTAGTAAAATCTTTGAAGCATTCAAAATCAGAAAGCCCTTGAACATTATTTAATGCATAATTTCAGCTTTCAGGGGATCCATAATAAGCCATTCTAAATAATTACCTGAAATCTTTTCATACTTCTAAAACCGCAGGTCACAGAAACAAAAGGAATAAAGAAGTCTCACAGTGAGCACCTTAATAAACCTCTGGTGGAACTTTCCACAAATTCTTTTAGAAAGTATGCTTATTATATATATATATATATTTTTTAAAAAAACTCTTTAAAGAAAAGTCTGTAACTAATTAATGGCCCATCTCAGCAGCCCACTCCATCCTTACAAACATTCATTAGACAACTAGTTTGAATAATAATAAGGAACTCAAGTAGACAAGGTCCACTTGAAAACATGAGGTATAAGAGAAGCAAAAATTTTAAAGGCACAAAACTACAAGAGAAGCAGAGAAAACTAAACAGATTCATGATGAAAGACACACACTGCGCTCATAAATCAACTGTTATGCGAAAGAAAAGTCAGTCAAGTTGTAGACCACAGAAGGGCATCGCACTGAACGCCCTGCACTGGAGTGCGGACAACGTACGGAACCTGTGTAAGGAGGCGACCAGTAGAACGGACAGGCGCAGGACTGACAGCAGTGGGACTCGGTAGAGGTGGAAAAGCGTGTGACAGTGCAGACAGGAAAGAAGGGCCTGGGAGGAGAGACTACAAATGAGGGGCTGAGGACAAAGCAGGAAATGTTGAAATGAAATATGATGAGATTTTTAAAAATTCTATTAAAAATTAAAGGCAAATAACCTCTGCTTCCTGGTCAGGGCTGAGGTGACCTAAGGTGACAGCACCCAAAGTTTATAAGAGAAAGCAGCTATCTGGCACCTAAAATAAAAACTCTGAAACAGATCCTGGTGTTTGTGTGAAATCATCTCATCTTCTCAGTACATTTTAAGTTTGTACACTTTAACTTTCATGGCTTCAACCACTGGGACACAGGAACGTTTCCATCTTAGTTACTGTTCTTTTGCTGAGACAAAATACCCAACACCCAAAATTAAGGAAGGAAAGGTTTATTTAGCTCAGTTTGTGGAGGTTTCAGTCCAGAATCAGCTGGCTTCATGGCAGGGTGGCCTGGCACAGGGGCAACACTTCAATGTAGCAGAAGACAGCAGAAGCAGCAAGAGCAAAACAGGGAGAGCAAGACTCTTTTCCTCCTTTGTATTGTAAGCAGGCTACCCCCATAGGCTGGGGGGATAGCACTCAAACCGTCCCTGCCCTCCTCTTGCATAGGCTGATGATGTGTACACAATGAGGACCCTGGCCCCATTCGGAGCCCCTTAATTAAGCTTCTAAACTTCTCAAGCTGACACAATGTACAACTGTAAGTTTCCAAAATCTCTGATTTCCTCTAACCACCTGCTGATGCTTTTACATCACCTCAAGCTATAGGTGCCAAGAACCCAGCTCTTCACCATTCCTGCTAAAAGCACTTTCCCAGTGTCTTAATTTCAAGACTATGCCCTTCCCTGCTGCCAAGGTGTGATAATGCTGGCTTCCCACACTGTCAGCCACTGAGGATGGCTGAACCTTCTTTTCAAAATTCTCTTGACTCTAAGAGTCTTCACTTCCCATTTCTCACTGCAGCTCAGGGTCTTCTTCAGCAATGATCTGGGCAGGTTCCAGCACCCACGATGCCTTATGCACCAAGCTGAGGGGTGCTGTAAAGCAAGGCTCATGCCATTTGCAGAGTGAGCTTCAGGAGCCCCCGAGGTCCTTGGAGAGCCTTTTAGAAAATGTGTGAGGTCACAACTGTTCTCAAGAGAATAAGATGCTGCTTGTCTACTTCATTCTCACTGCTCTGGGGGTCTACGGTCAAACTCTCAGTGGTTCTGATGGATAATGCTGCAACACGCTGAAAGGAGATACAGACGGCAAAATCCAGAAGTAGACAGACAAATGCGCCAGCCCCATCTCACTTACACAGACTGAGTCTCCCTTATCTGAAATATGTAAAGCCAGGAGTGTTTGGAATCTCAGAACTTTTCCAGATTTGGGGATATAGGAGTATATAAATAAAATATCTTGGGGATGGGACCCAAAATCTAACCACAAAATTTATTTGCAATTTATGTAAGTCTTAGGATCGTATGCCGAAGGTAGTTTTATGCAGTTTTTAATAACCTTGTGTTTAAAGTTTCATGGTGCAGAATTTTTCATTTGTGTCCCCATGTCAATGCTCAAGAAGTTTCAGCTTTTAGAGCATTTCAGATCTCAGACTTTCATACTAGAAATGCTCAACCTGTATGTGGAATCTCAAGCATGTATGAAGTTACAGAGACAGAAAGTAGCAAGGTGGTTGTCCAGAACCTGAAAGGGTGAGGGACAGAAGGGTTTCGGCTGAAGGGTGCAAACTTCAGTTGTCGGTAAGATCTGGGGTCTCACAGACAGCGTGATGCTACAAGGAGTAATGAGGTGCCCTTGTGGTTTGCTGAGAGAATAAGATCTTGAGTGTTCTCGTGACACAGAAGGGCAAATATGTGAAGTGATGAAAGTCAGCTCGATCAAAGCAGTGGTGACAAATATCGCGCAGGTTTCCGGAGTGTGGGTGGAGGTACAGAGGACGAGAAGGGGCTCCGGGCTCTGACGGGGGCTTGGGAGACAGAACAGGGCAGTAGAGCTCCCACAGTCCCTTCCTGACTTTTCAAAAACTCCTTCAGTGCAAGTATTTGCTATCCAATTATATAGACTTTCATATTTTAAAAATATATATTTACGTCACTCTTCATTTCTCTCTAAACAAAAGAACACCAAAAGAAACACACTCTCTAGTCTTATTAATATTCTCCATAATTTACTCATTTTTATCACACTCAAGCATGGTGCACATTTTAAAAGTATGAGTCCTTTTGAAACTCCAGGACTTCTGGGAGGGTTTCAGTAAAGTTCCACTTTAAACATCTGTCATGAGACCAGCTGCCTGGGGGAGTGAAACTTTATCAAATGCAGTGAGACTAAAATCATGGTGGCTTTCCACACTGTTTTGCAGACTGGTTAGCAGTTGAAAAGTCCTTACCTATTCCCGAGGCTGGTGTGAAGGCATGGATTCCCTTCACAGCGGCGACATCCAGGGACTGGAAATACCTGAAAGAAGGCTGTCCTGCCTCCCAGATAAAAATGTCAACCGAGTTCTCATTTCCTACAGTAACAAAATAAACCAGGTCTTCAGATAAAAGTTACAGACATAGAATGACAAAATTACACAGTAAAACTATAATGAAATATTAAAGTTAATTTAAACAAATTTCCTCAGAATCTAGTTAATTTAACCAACCTGCAACTTAGTAAGAAACACTTCAGAAGTCTTTCAGCATTTACTACAAGAAGTGTACACTCAGTCAATTCAAAAAATAATGGAGACAAAATGTTTTATGTTTTAGGATTATTGGGATTTTATCTATGACAATTTCAGTAAGCAGAAGAAAGCATTTTCTTATTCAGAGACTATTGTGCAACAATCTTATCAAAAGTTGCCAAACATTATTTATCAATATTATAAATTACTCATGACACCCCGAGAATATCTATATAAAAAGGTGCATGTTTGTGCTTTGGGTATAAAAGCTTCATAGATACTCCTACTCTACCTACCCACTGCCAACTTTATTTGAATGTAACTTTAAAATGGAGGTTCAGAACACCATGGTATTACAGGCATGTTTTAACTGTTTTCCAAAATCAATTTATAACTGCCAGTTAATATTCACCCATCAGGAAACAGTCTACAGATTATCTAAAAAATTATGACATGAGCATTTTTTGTATAAAACATACAATATAAGTGCCAGGTGATTTTTATACTAATTACAAATGCTAATTTTTATACTAATTACAAATTGGAAACATGATATCTTCTCACCTAGAAAGATATTTTTGGCAAAAATTAAGTAAATATCATTGCCGGAAGACAAAGCTTCTAGTCGCGCTGCCCCAGTGACAGGCACCTCTTGTGAGTTAACGAAAGCACTGCCGGTCCATCGGAAGACAAGGGCTGCGAGCTGCGGGTGGGCCTGCGAGACGGCCAGGAACACAGAGCCGCCTCTGCTGAACGGGGCTGCGGCCAGCACCCCCAGCACAGGGAGCTTCTGGTGCGGCACGAAGCTTCCTCCGTTCCATCTGAAGACCTGTGGGAAACGGGCATGCACAGCCTGCATGGTGGGGAACCGCGATCCCGTGAGAGTCCAACCAGTGCCAAAGGTTCACTCCACGGATCCATTTAGTTAGTTAGAATACCTTCAGAAATGGGGCAAATACCCAAATCACTGTATCCTCCCTCTTTTTAGCTGTGTATGTGTGTGTGTGTGTGTACGTGTGTGTGCGCGTGTGTGTGTGTGTTGAAAGAAAGAGAAATTACTTTGAAATCAGTATCAAATATACATCTGGGCAGAGAAAAGGGAAAGCCAAAAGTAGGAAGGAATTAAATCAAACATGAGAAGTTTATAACCAGACACAAAACTTTCTGACATTGCAAAGTCATTATCCAAAGCTCAAGCAATGAACAGAGAAACTCCCGAAGTATTTTCCTCTTTCCTGGTCGCAGTGCTTACAAGATTTCAGGTGTTCATACATTTAAAATGAAAAGAACATTCACAACCTGGTTTCTCCTACCCCTGGTCACTTGCACGAAGACTTATTCAGGAGACGTTTAGGACCTTGGAAATGAGTACAAAGCTAGGAGCCATGGCTGCAGTGCCTTCTTCAATTAGCGATTTTGTTAGGTCAAATTATCATTATTTGTGGACAACTGTATCCTCTATGTGGCAATCCCAAAAAATTCCACCAAAACACTCTTAGAATTAATAACCAAATTTGGTACCATAGCTTGATATAAAATAAATAATGTTCTTGTACACAAATAATGAACTTGGTGACAAAGAAATTAGGTAAGCAATACCATTCACAATAGCACCAAGAAAAATAGAAGACTTAGGAATTAACCTAAGGAAGTGAAAGACTGTGGAAAAAAAAAGAATAAATAGGACATCAGAAAATAGAAAAACATCCTCTGTTCCTGGGTAGGCAAAACCAGATATGCAAAGTGACCATACTTCCCAAACTGGTATATAATTTAACGTAACCCTAATCAAATTACCAATAGCATTCCTCAGAGAACTACAGAAAACAATCTTAAAATTCATATGAGACCCAGAATAGCAAAAGCAATCCTAGAAAACAAGAGTAAAATAGCAGGCATTACAATATCTGACTTCAAGTTATACTACAAAGCTACAGTGATAAAAACAGCATGGTATTGGCACAAAAACAGACATGTGAATCAATGGAACACAACAGAGACAGTGCAAACACAGGCACATTAGATATCTTCTCTTTAACAAAGAAAAAACATACACTAGAGGAAATATAACCTCTTTAACCAGTGGTACTGGGAAAACTGGTTATTCAGATGCAGAAAATTGAATCTAGACCCCAATTTCTCAA
>RJWT010038411.1:0-12870 GCA_004365215.1 Cuniculus paca
TTTGGGGGCTGATACCCAAAAGAATAACTGGACTAAATGGAACTTGTATTTTAGGTTTTTTTTTTAGGAAACTCCATGCTGATTGTCATCAAGGTCGTACTAGCTTACATTCCTACCAAAAATGTAGAAGGGTTGTTTTCCTTGCATATTCTCAACAGCATTTGTATTTTATTTCTTGATGATAGCCCCTCTTTCAGGTATAAGATGAAATCTTTTCTTTGGTCTTTTTGAGATAGGGTGTCACTACGCAGTTTGGGCTATCCTTGAACTCATTTTGTAGCCCACACTGGTTTTGAATTTGCAACAATCCTCCTGCATCAGCCTCCCAAGTGCTGGGATTACAGGTGTGCACACCAGATGAAATCTTAAGTGTTGTTTAAATTTACATTTCTTTAATCACCAGCGATATTGAAAATTTTTTCATTTATTTATAGGCCATTTGTACTTCCTTTTCTGAGAAATATCTGTTCATTTCGGTTGCCCATTTTTTGACTGAGTCTTATATTGAGGCATCTAATTTCTTTTTGAGTTCTTTATTCTAGATATTAGTCCTCTATCTGAAGATGAGCTGGCAAAAAATTTTTCCCCCTTCTGCAGGTGTCTTTTTACTATGACTTCCATAGTGGTTTTACTAGTTTACATTTCCACCAACAATGTAGAAGGGATGCTTTTCCCCTGCAGACTCCCTGACTTAGCTATTATGAGTTGCAAAGAGCTAAACAAACAGGAATAGGAAACAGGGATGGATGTCTTTGGCAAAAGGGAAGGGGATCAAGAAATGCAGAGTGGGGGAAGGGAGGGATGGCAAACAAATGAAAAAGAGAATAAAGGGCTGGGGATATAGCTCTGTGGCACAGTGCCTGCCTGGCAAGTGCGAGGTCCTGAGTTCAATTCCTAGTACTCACAAACAAAACAAACCCAAAAACACTGTGACAAAATACCTTGAAAAAACAAAGGAAGAAAAAAAGAGAATAAAGATGTGTTATATATATGTATCAATTCCTCATAATGAGTGTAATCAGTGACTGAAAATATGTATTAATAAAAAAAAAATTAAAAAAGTGTAATTGTGTACATGCATGTGACACATTTTCTTTAGCCATTTATCCACTATTAGACACTTAAGGTGATTGCATGTCTTAGAAATTATCAACAATGCTACAATGAACACGAGTATATACATCTTTTCAACATACTAATTTTAATAAATATCCAAGCTGTGTGTGATGGTGCACACCTGCAATCCCAGCACTTGGGAGGCTGAGGCAGGAAGATCGCTGTAAGCATGAAGCCAACCTGGCCAACACAGTGAGTTCAAGGTCAGCCTGGCACATACTAAGACCTTGTTTCAAAAAACCAAATAATAATAGTAAAATAGTAATAATAACTTAATAAATACTGTACCTAGAGATGCAATTGTTAATTATGTGGTATTTGTCTATTTATTTATTGTCTTTTTGAAACAGGGTCTCACTATGTAGTTCAGGCTGGCCTTGAGCTCACTTTGTAGTCCAGGCTGGTCTCAAACTCACAACAATTCTCCTACCTCAGCCTCCTGGGTACTGGGATTATGTTTTTAAATCCTTCAGGAACTTTCATATTGTTTTTTGCAGTGACTGTATGTTACTTTCTTCCAGCATTCTTAAAGTTGTAGGTGTTACACTTAAATCCTTAATCCATTTTGAATTGATTTTTATGTATAGTTGAGGGTATGACTTGATCATTTTGCATGTCAATATCCAGTTTTCCCTAAATGCTTTAGTGAAGAGACTGATTTTTCCCATAGTCTGTCAACACTTTGCTTATTTGTTTATTTATTTGAGACATGGTCTTGATATGCAGCCCAGGTTAGCCTCAAACTCACAGTGATACTCCTGCTTAATCCTCCTGAACACTAGGATTACAGGCATATGATACCATAGTCAGAAAACCTTTACATTTGACCATAAATGTATAGATTTATTTCTGGGCTCTCTATTCTGTTTCGTTGGTCTGTAATGCTGTTTTGATTATTATAGTATTATAGATTTTGAAGTCAGGCAGTGCAATGACTCCAGCTTTGTTCTTTCTTTTTTTCCAACTTTGTTCTTTTAAGAACAAGATTGCTCCGATTGATGCGTTATGAAATTTAGTTTCAGTTTTTTTTCTTTTCCTTCTTGAAATAAAATGAATTTGGAAAAAAAAAAAGAACAAGATTGCTTTGACTATTTGGGGTCTTTACATATGCATAGATGCAAGCTTGTTTTTCTAGTTCTGTAAAAGCAAATGACACTGGGGTTTTGATAGTCATTACACTGAATCTACAGATTGCTTTGGGTTTTATGAACATTATAACAGTATTAATTAACTCTTCCAATACATAAACACAGGATATCATCCCATACAGTTGTGAATTCATCAACTTTTTTTCATTCATGTTTTAGAAAAATTTTCAATGACTGGGTGTAGTGGTGCACACCTGTAATCCCAGAACTCTGGGAGGCTGAGGCAAGAGTATTCCAAGTTTGAGCCCAGTCTGGGCAATTTAGTAAGCCTTGTCTCAAAAAATAAAACAAGGGCTGGGGACCTAGCTCAGTGCAAAGGCAGTGGGTTCAACCCTCACCCCCAAACAATGCACAAATCATCTACCTTTTTGGTCAAATTCAATTTTCTTTTTAAAAAATTTCTGCAAACTTGATTGTTTTCTTAATTTCTTTTTTGGATAGTTCATTGCTAATATATAGAAATGTTACTGAAGTTTGTATGTTCATTTTATATCCTGCAACTCTACTGAAATAATTTATTAGTTCTAACATTTTTCAGTGTAGTCTTTATGATATATAGGATCATACCATTTATGAACTGATAATTTTACTTACTTCTTGGATGCTTTTTATTTCTTTTTGTTGCAGACTTTCTCTGTCTATAATATTTAGTATATGGAATGGAAGTGGCAAAAGTGGGCATCATTGTCTTCCTACCGATCTTAGAAGGCTTTTCTTTTCACTGTCGAGACAGTGTTCACTGTGGTCTTGTCATATGTGCCCTCTATTGTGCTCCTTGTATACCTAATTTGTTGTATGTTTATCATGAAAGGATGTTGAATTTTGTCAAATACTTTTTCTGCATTTCTTGGACTGATCATAGAATTTTTTCCTTCATTTTGTTCTATGGTGTATTATAGTCATTGATTTATGTATGCCAAGCCATCCTCTCTTCCCAGAGAGAAACTCCACTTGGTCATGATGCATGATCCTTGTTCATGCATTGTTGGATAGTTTGCTAGTATTTGCTGATAATTTTTGCCTTTATGCTCCTCAGGGTTATTGGCTTATTACTTTCTTTTACTGTCCTGAATTTATCAGGTCTTGGTATTATGGTAATGTTGGCCCTATGAAAAGACATGACGTGCTCCTTCTTCTTCAAGATGCTGGAAAAGTTGGAAAAGACTGATGTTACTTCTTTAAATGTTTGAAGGCTAAATATTATTCCATTGTGTATATATGCAACACTTTGTTTACCCATTCATCTGTTGAATGGACTGCTTTCACTTGGCTACTATGAATATAGAACTACAAATATCTTTTCCAATTTCTGCTTTCAATTATTTGGAACACATGAATAATACTGCTAATAACACAAAACTACAAATACCTTTTCCAATTTCTACTTTCAATTATTTGGGGCAGTGGAATAGCTGAACCATATGGTTAACTGAACTTTTCATTTTTTGAAGAACTGCTGTACTGTTTTCTGTATCTTACATTCCTGCCGACAGTGAACAAGGGTTCTAATTTCACCATATCCTCACCAACCCCTGCTATTTTGTATAGTTCTGATATAGCCATCTTATCATTGTGGGTGTGAGATAGTATCTCACTGTGGTTTTGATTTTTGCATTTCCTTAATTACCAACAGTAAACATATTTTCATGTGCTTATTGGCCATTTGTGTGTCTTCATTGGAGAAATGTCAACTCAACTTGTTTGCTCATTTAAATTAGTTGGGTTCTCTTGGGTATTAGGGATTGAACCTAGCTAGGGCCCTTACACTAAGCTTCTAACCTCTTTTTGTAAATTGTGAGACAGGGTCTTGCTAAGTTGCTCAGGCTGGACTCTGCAATTCTGCCTCTGCTTTTCAGGTTGCTGGGATTACAGGTATGTGACAACATGTCCAGCTTTTCACTTTCTTGATGATGTCTTTTGAAGTATAAAAGTTGTTGATTTTGATTAAGTCTGGTTTGTGTATTTCATCATTTTGCTGTCCATGTTTTGGGTATCATATCTAATATTGTTCATTAAATTAAAGATTACGATTATTTACTGACATTTTCTTCTAAAAGTATTGTAGTATTCCTTTCATTGCTGTAACAAAATTATCCAAAGCTGGGTATTTTAGAAAGATAAGAGGTTTAGGCTGGGAACAGTAGAACTAATTCTAGCTACTCAGGAGGATGAGGGAAGAGCATCACAAATTTAAGTCAGCCTGAGCAACTTAGTGAGACCCTCTCAAAGAAAAAAAAAATGCTGGAGATAGAGCTCAGTGGTAGAGCTATTGCCTAGCTTATATGAGGTCTTGCTACATTCCCCAGTATAATATACAGAGAAAACAGATTTATTTAGCTTATCATCTAGGGGGCAGAAAGTGATGAGAGGCCCCAAGTCACTTTATATCATGGCATAAACACTATGAGATGGAGAAATAAATGGTCAGACAGGAAGCCAGAGACCAGGCACTGCTGGATCTTGCTGTTACATAAAATGCCTTCTCACGGAGCTAACAGGTTAACCTTTTCCCAGGGCAGTGACCTCATGACCTAAGCTTCTCCCATTAGGCCCTGCCTTTGAAAGTTTCCATCCCAGCACCATCACTCTGAAAACTAAGCACAAGTTCTTGGGAGAGAAACTACAGCTCAATCACAGCAAATATTGTAATTTTATGTCTTAACATTGAAATCTTTGACCCATTTTGAGTTATTTGGTGTAGTATGGGTCCAATTCACTCTATGCACATGGCTACCTAATTGTCTCAGCACCATTTGTTGAACTCTTTCCCTCCTGTGTTTTCTCGGCACCTCTGTCAAAGATTAGGTGACTATGGAAGTATGGGTTGACAATTTCTGAATCTTGATTCTGCTGTATGAGCCCATTAGTTGTACCTCCCAACTGACAAGAAGACTGATTCTTATGTCTCATTCACCTCACCTATTAGGAATGAACAGAGCAGGCCTGAAGACAGAGTCCTGAAGTAATACACAGAATACTTTTATTTGGCTTCTATTAAAACATCAGTTAGTCTTCCTATATTTGTTATGAATTCACTTAAACCTACTATCAGTTAGTCATTATTCCCTGGAAAGAATCACTCCAAAAAATGCCCTACTGAAATCAAGATATTATCCTAAGAGACTATCAATACAAAGGTAAAAATAATCAACATTTTTTCCCTAAGCGTTCACATTCTGGTTAATAATCTTTTCTGCAGTTTTTACAAGAAAAACACTGATTTGTAATTTTGGGGATTAAAAATCTACTAATCCACATACTGGTATATAGACTACATATCAGCATATACACATTTGAGGCCTTTAAATATTGTTTTGATTCTGTAATAATTAAAATTACTTCCCATCTTAATTTTCCTCTACAATGTCCAAGACATTTTTCCCTTTCTGCTCAGTTTTTCCAACTGAAAATATTTTGCAATTATCTGTTACCTACTAGTGATACCATTTTTTTGAATTATGAAAAAAATTTAAAATATGACATTATCATAGAAAATACTAACACTTTAATGAAAATGTGGATGATTAATTTATCTGGCTAAGACAAGAAAAATATGCTGGCAATCAAAGCCCAATGGAGAATAAAGTACTTTAGGAAATATATACACTCACTGAAATTAGTTACTTACTTTTCTTATTACATATTACTGTAAGTAAAAAATTCAGTGGCCCTTGGAAATACATATTCACTGAAATTAGTTACTTCTCTTAGTATATTAATGCAAGTCAAAAATTAAGTGACCCTTGGAAACAAATACTATTTCAATTTATTTGTCCTATAGTCTCACCTGAAAAGTGCATATACCAGGGAAGCAATCAAAGTGAAACTGACCACAACTGCCACAAGAACTTGGTCACTTACTCCTTCTATAACTGAATCATCATCCAGTTTCAAACTCTGAACTTCACCTCGATATTTGGCCATTCCAGGTCTAAAATATAAAAAAAGACGAAAAAAGTTACTTTCAACAAAGTGAAAACTAAATATGCTAATAAAAGCAATGTAAGTATACCTGTCTTCTAACACATTTAATATTTGTAGCATTCTTTTCATGTAGCCTACGTTAAGTAAATGTCAGTGAGATTCTCCCATTAAGGAGTTCTTTAAAATGTGCCTGAAATATTATTTTGGGGGAGTACAAAATGTTATTTCCCTTAAGGAGAGCAACTATTATTACAATGGTAAGCAGAAACACCAAAACAATTTGGAGGCAGATTTATTTTATGTCAACAGGCACTGCTCAAAATCATTCCCAGAATATCAGGCCCTGATCTCTGGTGGTTTAGGGCCTCTATGGGATAAGCAAGCAGGACGTAAAGAGGCAGAATGGCTTGTCAGTTGAGGACTGGATTATACAATGTGCATCATAGTGACCAGCTATGCATCAAAGTGACCAGTTGTTTCTAAGAGACAGGAGCAACTGGATCTGGAACAGGAATTATTACCTGGGCAACTAACTGAAGTGCACTGGCTGGGGGAGGAGGGGCATGCATTTGCTGCTACATTTCTCCTCTTTTAGTTTCCCTGGCAAATCTTTGCTGGGCATATTACAAGTGATCTTCTGAGACAAGGGTCAATTAGAATTAGGCTTGTTGGTTCTGTAACATTACTCAGGTAAGGTAGTGAGGGAGTTAATCTGATCTAGGAGAGTGTCTCTTATGCTTGGATGCTCATCAACTCTTGGTCAAATGTTTGTTCTACTTTCTTGGGCCAACCACTCATAGGATTTAAGACAAAAAAGACAGCAGGGAGTGGGGAAGCAAGGACTGGGGTAAGCAGAATCCAGGTCAATTAACAAAAACTATGGCTAGCAGTGGAGCAGGGAAGCCAGGGCTGGGGTAAGTAGGCACACTTGGAATTCCATGAGTGTTGTCTTCCAAGCTTCAGCCATGTGTTGCCCTGTCAGCAACCAGAGTGACAGGAGCAAGGCTTTGAGTACACTGTCCTTTTAGAGTGAGCCCTGGAGCTGTCCAGGTAAAATGATCAGAGGATCTAAGGCTGGATTTCTGCAACTTGCAGAGGTAGTTAGTATGTACCTGAATTACATGTGTGTGCAGGAATGTCTACAGATATAATAGGTCTTTTAACTAGTTACAAACTGTATGTAGTTTTTATTTTAGTTTTTTTAGTTACCTCTGCTACAAATGTAAGCCTGTTGTCAACTGTCAATGATGAAGGATAGGCCATATATAGGGATGATTTTTTTTGTTTGTTTTTTTGTTTTACAGCAGAACCCTACAAACTTTTATTGTTGTCTCAGTACTTGTAGGGAAGGGAGGTTGGGGCTGGTGACACTGAAGACTGAGCTGGCTGCAGGAGTACAGGTATCAGTGCAATGGCTTGAGCTCACACGAACATACAGTGGGGGCAGGTTTGGTTGTCATTGGTGGCAGGGTTTCAAATAGCCATTTGTTGTACAGATCATCTCTGCAGGAGAATTTTGGCCAAAATAGTTTTGGCCAAGGTGACCATGCATATTGAGCCTGTCAGACTTTATTCCTAACACAGCAACTTCCATCCAGAAATGGTGTACTCAGCATCTGACAGGGGCGTCCATTTTTTAGAAGTTTATTCCAGTACAGCATGTGGCACCTGGGTAGTTAGGTCTCAGCAGTCCTTAGTGAACAAATCCAAGTATTTGCACAGGTAGGCCACTGGGTACTCCCAGAGGCTGACAGTCTGAGTAAGCATTATTGTTTTTGTGAACTCAATGATCCAGATTTTATAGAAGCCAACAGCAACAAGAAATTTGCAGTTTTTTTCTTGTAACCAGTTTCTGCCAGATACTGTAGGAGAGCTTTTGTGACTTTGTAGTGGGCAGCTTGGTATTAATCAGAAGTGCTTTTTAAAGAGTGAACAAGTTGCTGAACCTCTAGGATGTTGAGTCCAGGTCACTTGCAAAGAGGGGCTGACAGGAGCCAATTGAAGGCAGACGATGGCATTCTTTAGGTCCAGGCAGGTGTACCAGCAGACTGCATATATGAGGGACTACCATGGTGACACTGACAGCTCAAAGACCTTGAACTAGCTTTAAAGGCAGGAGAGGTGTTCTGTTTGATGCAGGTAGGGTTACCCTGGGACAGAGTTCTATTACAAAAGGGACATGATTAATAACAAGCCCCAGAGGTGAATACTTTGTCCATGCTTCTGAAAACAAAACTTAAAATTTCAGGGTTATGATTATCAGGCTTTTCAGGTTGATGTAGGTGCTATTCTTCCTCCTGAGGTACAATCAGTCAATATAAAGTCTGGGACAGTGGACCTGAGTGAGACAGAGGCTGGTTATGTCCCAGGAGAGGTACAGGGCACTCAAGCATATACAGGAATTTGTTTGATAAAGTGCCCATCGATCTCATAGGATTTGCTTTCACAGAATTTCTTTTCAGTGGGGACTCCAGTGGGCAACTTCAGTAACTTTATAGACATGTTCGTTGGCTTCTTGCTTCCCACTTTGAGGTCTGCCAGGAGAGCAGTGCAGTACTGATCTAAGGCTTCATGGCCCTCTGTTGCATTACAGTCCCAATTTGGATGCACTCAGGGGAGAACTGTGCTCACCCAAATGACAGGATCAACCACAGTGGCTGGGACTTGTGTCGTTAACCAGGCTTAGGCCCCATCTAAAATGCAGTGGTGTTCTTCAGTATTACAGAGTCAGATGGAGTTGTGGACAGTTGGGTTGTGCCAGACACAGGTGTGGAGCTGAGGTGGGAAGTTTTTAACCCCTTATGGCAATTGAGTCCAAGTACGCTGGCCTTTTATCTCAGGATTTTCCTAGCTGAAAAAACTTATGGGAGCAATCTGTAAGCAGAGGAAGGAATCTTTTCTGTGTTGCTGATGGCACAGAGATCTTGTCCAAGGTGATTAACAGTCTATCAGGCTGATGTGTGGCTGGATGCGTTTGTACCTTCCATGACATCTGACAGCAATGGGTCAAAGTGAGATAGCGTGATTGATGGCCAGGCCCACAGGTGAGTCTTTAGGTTATTCCTCCAGGAGGAGAGTTTTTAGATTTCAAGATTGCAGTTATCTGTCTCAGGATGATGCAGGCATCATTTTTTTGGGGGAACAGTCAAAGTTGAAGGTTTAGTGTTGAATGAGAGCAAGGCTGACTGGTTTGGTGGGAAGGAGATATCCTCCCAGGCTGTAAGTTTATGCCGGGCAGAAAGGGTGAGAGGCAAGAGTCCTAATTGTCCTAGTGATGGTAACTTTTTGACAGAGGGAACTTTTGAAGGCAGAGAGTTCTGTTCTATTGTCTACCAGGAAAGTCACTGGGTTTGCCCGTGACTTTTACAATGACCATGGGCTCTCAGGGGCCCAATTTGATAGAGCTCTGTCTGTCCTATCTGTTTAGGCTGGACAGGGCACAACTTGTGTCAGGGTTAACAGTCAATATTTTTCAGTCAAAATGAGGAACTCAGAATGAACTGCTGGCAGTCATCTCGGTTGGGCATTAGATGATGCCATCTGCTCAGGATAGGCAAGTTGCGGGGAGGGGGGTGTCTTTGTGGCTGAATGCAGGCAATGACCTGGAACTGGTTTAATTGGCTGGGAATAGATGAGTTCGGAGTAGGGAGTAAAGCTATAGGGGTTGCCAACAACTGCAGCAGACAACAAGGATGCCAAGGCACAATTCTCAGGAAAAATGGGCCTCTTTTTCCTTTTTTTCTTTGAGATGCAGGGAGCAGTTTGGTTTCATTTTTAACTCTGTAAAAGCCCCTTTTCCTGTGGGTTTTAATTAGTTCCCATTTTATCTCCCTATAGTGTATGTTGTATACCTTTGAATGATAGCACAACAGACAAATGGTGGGTGATCCTTAAGAGAGACTGTTCAGATGTCCACCTGGCCATGCCTCTTGTGGGGATTTAGGCACAACTTAGCTAAAGAGGGTGTGAGGCCTTTGTTATGTCACATGTCAATCATGCTGCAAGTAAGGGACTAATCAGCCACCATGATCACTTCCCAGTCTTGGTGCACAGATGGAGCAGCCTATTGCTTTTGCTGTCTGGTCCACTCACACATTCATTCAGCAGGCACTCAAGAGGTTAAATATTCCAACCCCTCTTCCTTGGAGAGTGGCCTTAACAGATGATCAAGCTCTTCTTCTGTTCAAACTGAGCAGGAATGAATGACTGATTAACTAGGTTGCCCCCTGGGATCTTACCGGAATCAGGCTGACAGATAGATTGTGTCCTCCTCCCTTTGGGGGTTCGATGTAAGCCACTCAAGCAGGGAGCCAGGAATCCTCCTCCACACCTTCAAGGGGACTTGAGAAATTTCGAGGGTGCACTTTCTCGTCAGGGTTTGGAGAGGTCCTTGCTCTGTCTGCAAGGGCCACAACCAGTGACCAAAGAGGTCAGCACAGTCAGTCTTCTCGGCTAGCACAACAGATGCAATGGCACGCAGAAACACCAAAACACCACCCAGGATTTGGGAACAATTTATTTATGTCAATGGGCATCGACTGGGATCACTCCCAAAATATCAGGCCCTGATCTCTAGTGGTGTAGGGCTTCTATGGGGTAAACAGGCACGAAGTCCAGAGGCAGAATGGTTTGTCAATTGAGGATTGGCTTATACAGTGTGCATCATAGTGACCAGCTATGCATCAATGACCAGCAGTTTTTAAGAGACAGGATCAACTAGAACTGGAACAGAACTATTATTACTGAAGTATACTGCCTGGTGTGGGGGGGATTTCTGTTACAATATAACTTACTACCTACTTACGATAAGTTTTTGTGCACATTAATCTGCCAAGTAATCATAGTGCAGCGTCAACATGGTGAGGTGATCACAAAAAAACACCTTATCAGACTTCTTCTTTCTGATCCCAGCCAGACTTCATGTCTTTCCTTCCCACACACGCCAAAGGCCCCTCAATCTCTAGATACAACATCACTCCTGCTTCACCATCACCAGCTAGTTTAGCATCACCCCAGGAAAAGTTAATAAAGGCAATTTCATCTGTTTGTGAGAGCGGAGAGCTCCTGCACCTCCTTGCAGCTCCCACAGCTCTTCCGTGCCCTGATTAAAAGGCCTTTCCATACTTTGTTTCCCACTCTTACCTTTTCTGCGCCACCTCAGATTAAGTGCTGAAAATAATCAGTTGGTGCTATTTTAGACTCAGAGTGGTCGGGGGCTGCGTTGCTCCTGGGGGGCCTCTCCCCCGGTTTGAGCCCTCCCCCACCTACGAGCCGCACACTCTCTCCCTATCTCTTTCTCTTGGGAGTTCCCTGCTGTTGCTGTTACTAGCCACCTCTCACCCACCACGAGCCAGTCTTCATCAGGTTCTCACAGGTGAGCCACTCTCTCAATCAGGTATCTGTCTCACAAGTCGTGGGCCTATGCCAGGTTACCCCCAGTCATTCTTGCTCGTTTCCCCTGGTGACTGGGAGATTCAATTGTTGGGACCTCTCCTCGAACGCGTTCCTGAGGTCAGTGACTGCTCACCTCAGGTTTGCGACCCATTCTCAGTTTAGTGGCTCACCCTTAATTTGATCGTTATGGGAAATACTCATTCCTTGCCAAAAAAACACAGTCCTTTTGGGTGCCTCCAGTGGCAGCTACAGCCCTTAAGTCTCAAACAAACTATTAAGCCTAAACAACTTATCTTCCTTTGCCAAACTGCTTGGCCCACCTACCCTCTCAATAATGCCAAGTGTTGGCCAGAGGAAGGTACTCTTGATTACGCTACTATCAGAGATCTAGATAATTATGGTTATTTGCTGTTGTAAAGGCAAAGGGTAAAGTTCCTTATCTTTAGGCCTTGGTTGCTCTCAGGGCATGCCCCCTCCCTCATTCAGGCATGTGGGGCAGCCCAAATACTTTTGGCCTGCTCCACACTGCCAAAACCCTCACCTCACCATCCCGTTGACCCTACAGACAGTATCTCTTCTGCTCTCATCCCCTCCCACATGCACAAAGCCCTCCTTGTTCTCCTCTGCCACCATCTTCTCCTCCACCTCCTACCTCCCCTACTACTCCTCTATCACCATCTTCTCTCCTCTCACCTCATCACCCCTCCCCTTCCTGCTCCTCCTCTGCTGCACTGTCTTCATTTTCTCCACCACCATACCACACCAGTTCTCACTCCTCTCTCTTACCACCATCTTAAGGCCCCACACACTCACCACCATCTGGCCACCCTTCCCACACGTTGCCTTCATTATCACTACCCCAACCACCTCTGACATGATGCTCACCCCAACCTCTTCTTCTTTGTGAGGTAACAGTCACCAAACACTTAATCCACATTCAGGTCCCTTTTTCCCTCTCTGATCTCTCACATATCTTCCAGCATATGAGATCCTTTGCTGCTGAGCCATACAATTATATCAAAAAACTTAAATTCATTATTCAACCCTATCTACAATGTTCTTTATGTTATTCTCACTTCCACTCTGTCCCCTCAACAAAAGATTAAACTCCCATTTTATTTCTGAAGCAACACCAGACATTCAGACTACATTCAAAATGTCAAACCTTGGTCCTCAATCTCCCACAGGGAGACCTCTTAGATATGGCTTTCCATGTCTTCAATAGTAGAGAAAAACAACAAAAACAAGACAACCTTAAAAAGGTTGCATTCCAGGTTAAACTTCAAGG
>RJWT010038412.1:0-12868 GCA_004365215.1 Cuniculus paca
TGCCTAACAAGGCCAAAAGTAAGGTGTGGAGTGGGCTATGTTTTCCTTCAAGCGCATTCACTTTGTTGGCTGAATTCAGTTGCTTGTGATTATAGTACTGAAGTCCTCAATCTTATGATACTTTTGGGCCAGTTGTTGTTCATAGTAACAGCCTGTTTGTTTTCTGCTATATTACTCTCTAGAACGTGGTAGTTTTGCCTTCTGGGTCAGCAGGAAATCTGTTTTTTGCCTCTTTGACTTCTTTTAGGGGTTTGCCAGATAAAACCATGCCCCAACAGGATAAACTGTCTTTTGAATTGCACTCAGAGTCAATTAAACATTTGTAAAATCTGCCATGTAATGTAATGAAATTTTGGTAGTGATACCCCACTATGTTTACAAGTCTTTCTCCCATTCAAGAGAAATGAATTACGCAGAATATACACAACAAAGGGCAAGAGTCTTGGGAGCAGTCCTGGATTCTACCTTCTACACCCTGGTCTGGTCTTCGCTTTCCATTGCTGTGGCAAAATACCTAACAAAATCCGTTTAGCGGAGGAAAAATTCATTTGGCTCACAGTTTTCGATGGTTTTTAGTCTGTGATTGACTGGTTCCATTTTTTAGGCCCTGTGGCAAGGTAGAACACGTGGGGACCACGCAGTGAAGCAGCCCTGCTCACCTTTGTGATGAGGAAGTAGAAAGATTGGACTAAGGGTCTAGGGACGAGATACACCCTCCAAGGCCTCATGCCCAGTGACCTGCTTCCTTGAATTAGGCCCCATCTCAAGTTTCCATCATTCCCCAGTAACCCATTAATCTACAAAACCATAGTGGATTAATCCATTGATGAGGTAAGAGTCCTCGTGATCCATTTACCTCTATATACTTTCATTTCTGAGCACTGAACTCTGTATGAACCTTTGGGGAACATTACAGATACAAAACTATACATGAAAATTTCAGTTGCTCAAATATGATTGTTTCTCATTGTGGCTTTAATTTGCATTTCCCTAATGGCTAGCAGTGTTGAATATCTTTTCATATGTTTCTCTGCCATGTCCGTATCTTCTTTATGTCTTTCGCTCATTTTCTTTCTTTCTTTTTTTTTTTTGGTACGGGGAATCGAACTCAGGACCTTGCGCTTGCCAGGTGGGCACTTGTGCCACTGAGCTATGTCCCCAGCCCTTTTGCTCATTTTCTAGTTGGATATTGATTGGTTTTTTACTATGGACATTTTAAAGTAGAATAATTCCTGTTTTCAAGCTTCAGCAGGGCCACAGTTGGCCCTTTGGTTTCTTTACATGTTTCAGAACAAATGGGATACATAAATGTCGAGTGCCTACATATTATGAAATTTCACTTACCATAGAAATGGTTCACTGTTCATTGCTGTCTTTGTAAGGACTTTTAAAGATACAGCCAACAATATATCATCATACTTAATTTAGCGATAATTTCTTATAATCATTAATATTTCAGATTTGCATTTCTCTCTTTTCTTAAAGATATATTTTAATAAGTTGGTCTGAGTTGGAGTTCATTTAAGAGCAATTGTATTTAGTGTCTCCTTCTGCTCCCCTTTCCCTTGTTTTTGCAGTTCTGGGGATCAAATCCAGGGCCTTGCACATACTAGGTAAGTGCTTTGCAGCTGAACACTACAGCCTCTTGTCTGCTCTTGTTAGCTGCCCCCCACCTCCCATTGATTTGTTTAAGAAATTGGGTCATTTGTCCTCTGGACTAAGTTGGATTTGGCAAATTGCTTCCTTGTTGTGTCATTTAACACAATGACATTGTGTCATTGTTTGTCTAATTCTGTTTCCTCTAAATTGATGGTAAATTCAGCAGCTTGGTTAGATTTGGGTTTAAGTTTTTAGATAAAAATCCTTCATAGAGGTACTATGTGTGTCTTGGTATCACATCATGAATCATATGTCTACTTGTTCCACTTTTCTACTACTCGGCTTGATCAGTGAGTTCAGGTATTGTCAGCTTATCCCTATCCCTGCCTCTAAAAATTTATATTAATGTTTCATTTAATCATAACCTTCGTTGCCTGAATGTTGCCTAGATCCAGTGTTTCGTTTGGGATTGTGAAACAGCGATTTTCCAATTTAGTTATTTTACATTTGTTAGCTGTGCTCTCTGGAGCTCTCATGATTTTTTGTGCTTTTTGTTTCTCCTGAGTATAGTTTGGTAAGAAAGGGCAGGAAAATGCTCATTTTTTTCCTTCCTTGGTTTTCAGTTTTCTAGTGACTTCATAATTTAAAAACCTGCAGAGGACACCAATGAGGTGTTTTTCTCCTTTATTTTTTGTGTATCATTTTGAGTATATGAATTCTAAAAATATTTTCTGTCGTTTCATTTTCTCTGTGGATATTTAGAAATACAATAGATTTGTATGCAGTGGTTTTTTAAATCTAGCAATCTTGCTAAATTCTT
Organism: Cuniculus paca; assembly: GCA_004365215.1. NCBI lineage: Eukaryota > Metazoa > Chordata > Mammalia > Rodentia > Cuniculidae > Cuniculus > Cuniculus paca. The sequence goes on from RJWT010038412.1 coordinate 2,420, forward strand.
GTTAAATTTTAATATAGTTTTAGATTTTCAGCTACAAATGGAAGTTTTTTACTCTGCTATTCAAATCTTTTTACTTGCTATTTCTTTTTCCTTTTCTTCAGTAGTATAGGATTCTAATACTACTTGAATAAAAATAGAATTAATATAACTCTTCTCTTGCTCCTCACTGAAAATAAGGTGATGTGTTATACGTTTTATATTACGATATTTCTTATGCTAATATACTTCTATTGTTTTGCATTAATATTTAGTTTTATATGATACTTTTCTTCATCTGTTCCCATGAGCTAATGAATTTTCTGCTTTTAATATCTTAGTGTGAATTATGTATTAATTGTTTTTCTAATGTTGATCTTCTATTCCTGGAATGAACTCAGCTTTGTTAAGTGTTACTGTCCTTTGTTGGTTGAATTTAATTTATTAGTATATTCAGAATTTTACATTTGTGTTTATGGGTAAGGGTGGCTTTATAATTTTCATTTCTAGTACTGTTTTCTTGATTTTGCAGTCAGTGTTTCTGTACCTTCATAGGGAAGTTATTTCCTATCCTCTGGAAGAGTTTGTCTAAGAGTGGCATTCTTTTTCCTGTGGTTATTAGTACAACTCACTAAGAAACCACATGAGCTTGGAAACACCTTGTTGGAAGAATTCTCAGATGGCTTAGTTTTTGGTTCCTTGAAGAATGTAAGGTAAAAGCATCTACTTGTGATGACAAAGCTGGTGGTTAAAAGTGAGAAATTCCATCACTAGTATTAACTGAATAGCTTGAATTGATGTTTTACCTCTTACTTGTAAAGATTAACATATTGAATATACTTTTTAAAAATTGGAGATGTGCCATATTTAATATAGTTGCTTGTATTTGTATTTTAAGTCTTTTAAGTGTGTAAGATTTCTTTTTGTTTCTGTTTTGGGAAGATACTAGGAATCAACTCAGGACCACCTCATGCTTGCCAGGCAGGTGCTGCACCAATGAGCTAAATCCCAGGCCCATGAAGGATTTTGAGTTTCTCATGCTGCCTCTGCCACTTACTGTCATGGATGTGTCTCTTAGTTTCTTGGCCTTGCATTCCACATTTGTTATCTGAGTATCTACTTCATAAAATTTTTGTGAGGTTAGCCCAAGAATTGTTTTATAAACTGTAACATAAACCATATAAATGGAAGGTTTTAAAGTTAATTAATATGGATAAAATTTTCAAAGACAGAGTGGAAGGACCGTTTTCTTTTGGAGTCGGTCCAGTTTACAGAAAATGGAAGCCTGAGAAGCTCGGGAAATGCCCAAGGTTGTCTGTAATTAGCAAGTCCACAGAGCTGACTACACAGTTCCATCTTCCTGCTCCCTAAACCATTTCCTTCCTTCCAAAGAAATACTAGGTAAATTGAGAGAAATTTTGACTTCTTCAGTTACATGGTTGACTGTATCATTCCTGGACTTTAATAGAAAAGTACATGTGACATTAGAGGGGAAAGGAATTTTAAGACTTGAGTTTCTTAAGTTGCCAGTAATTAAAACTGCTGTCAAAGTAGTTATTGAAGTCCCCCCCCACCCCCAGTGTGCACAAAGAGAACTTTGTTATACTTTTCAGGGATTAAAATTCATCTAATACAGTGAGAAGTAAGGTCTTATATGGTTGCTGCTTAACGTTACACTGGAAATTCAGTTGACATTATACTTTAAAAGCCATTACTTCAGTATAAGTTTAATGAAACCTCAATTTGTAACTGGCACAAAATCTTTCAATATAATTGTGCTGTTCAAGGGAGTTGCTTGAAATCCAATTTTTCTCTTTTATTCCTTATTCTTTCTAAATGTATTCTGGAAAATTAATGTTTCCTTCAGTTTCTTAATGTTGAAAGTCTTGTTATTATTTGAGCTTTGAAGGTCCAGTTCGTACTTTGAAGGCACAGTTATCGTGGTTTCTTGAAGCCCAGAGAATATACTCCCCCTGCTATGATCTACCGAAGCCGAGAGCAGGAAAAGGAAATCCCAGCCTGACTGCATCCCCCGCTTTCCCTCCAGCATGATGAGTCTCTCTCGCCTATCATAAGGCACAGCACATATTTTAATTGCTAATCTTTCACCCCAAATATGTTGTCTGACCTCACTTAAGAATGTTCTCTGTTGTACACATACACCAATTAAAGAAAAAAGAAAAGAATTTCCTCTTTCTTTTTTAACTCTTCTCCTTTCAGGAAATTTGCTGTGAAATGATGCGATGGTATCACAATGTTTGCTGAGGCAGTTTTAAAATCTCAAGTATTTGTGTCTATGTAGCTTTGTAGACACTATGTGGAACATATTTTACATACGTTTGAAAAATTTTATTAAAGGCCTTTGATCACTTTTTATTTTCTACAGAGATGACCTTGTCAAATTCTAGATTTGTCAGTATTTTAGATAACAGATTTTCTGGGGGTTTTTTGGGTTCTGGGAATCGAACTCAAGACCTTGCACTTTCCAGGCAGGCGCTGCTGTGACTGAGCTAAAATCTCTACCCCAAATAAAAGGTTTTCTAAAAGAACTAAGGCTAGGGCTGGGGATTTGGCTCAGCGACACAAGCACCTGCCTGGTAAGTACGAGGTCATGAGTTCGATCCCTGGTACCAAAAAAAAAAACCATAAAAGAACTAAGGCTGTGTTTATTCTGTTTCAATAAATATTTATATAAAAATTAATTATAATTTTATTGCCTTAAAAATTGAATGATAGATTTGTTTGGCCTCTGAAAATCAGAACATTTAAAAAAAAATTATCCCATATGTCTTTACCACAAAGGCAGTAACTTGAGTCTGTCATAGAGAAAAATTAATCCTTTATGTAATAAATGTTCTAGTTCAATTTTATGGATGTTGTTATCTACATTACACTTCTATAGATTATTTAGTACTGTTTTTATTATTTATATTTTTTATAGGAATCCATGAAGGTGAATATTTTATGTTAATTTTGCAGTTGAGGAAATTAGGATCCATAGATATTAAGAGATTTAATGAAGATCACATTCTTTGTAAATAGTGAAATTGAGATTTGAGCTCGGGTGTGAACCCAGATTGGTGATTTTTGTTTTGAAACTGTCCTTACCCCTTGAGAGGCTGATTGAAGAAGGAGTAGGTTGATAGTTAAAACAGTTACTTTTTTAAAAATTTTATTTTAAAGAGAATAAAACCAAACAAAAAAAGCCAATCAAAACAAAACAATGAAAGCAGTACAGGACTTCCAAGCAAAATAATAGGAAATTAACAGTGACTGCCATAATGCCTCTTGTTATCTTCAAAATAACTGCCCGTACCATCAGACATAATAAAATCAAACAAAACAGGACAAAATAAAGCCAATCAAAACAAAACAATGAAAGTGATACAGATTTCATAACAAAGAACTTAGTAATTGTGCCTGACTGCAGTATGAGTAAAGAATAGGAAACATCTGTTGGAAGACTAGGATTATTTTATAGAGTTGGTGAATTACTAGTAAAATGAGTCTTCAGGGATTAGCATTTCAGGGATTAGCATACATATGTCCTGTGGTTCATGATTGAGCTTGGGCTCTATCTGGTGGGTGACTTGGAAGAACTGCAAGATCAATGGAAGTGTCAGTGTGACCAGATTCCTATTCTGAAGAGAGATGATTGCTGTAAAGGGACTATGTTTATAGGGTAGTAGCACTAATGATAGGGAGCTCATTATAGGAAGGCTGTGAGAAAAGTCAGGATGGTGGACAAATGAGGAGGAGGGAAGTAGATTTGAGCTTTTAATGAGTTAATTTATAGATGTTATCATTTATTTCCCCTCCCTGTGAGAAGTAATGAGAGCAAAATGTTTGTTTGGAAAACTGACGTAATAGTTCTTTTCATCTTTTGATTGCTGATATCAAAGAACTCTGCTTTTCATTACTAAGAATAATAGCTACATTTATGGTAAAAATTACATCTTGTAGTGACAAAGCTGTTTCTTTAGATGGAAGGTGAGTTTGTACTTTAGCTATGGTAGTAATGCAAATAAGTAGGATCTGCACTGTAGCATTCATTTAGGAAGCAAAGCTAGTATTACCTAAAGTGATCCTTACTTTTTATGTAACACTCTTTTATCTCATTTTAGCTCATTTGAAAGTATTTCTTAGAAATTTCTGATTGAGTTTTGCAAGTGAGAAGAGTGCAGTAATTGTCAGACTTTTGACAACGTGTCCTCTTTAAGCCAAGTTCTGCCTATTTGATATCACCCTGCATCATGTCCTTTTCTCATGGCCTAAGCTGCAGAAAAGAGCTGTCACTGTGTTCCAGTTTGTCATGTGGCAGACCAGTGGTGTTTTCTTGCCTTATGTTTAAGAAATGCCTTTCCATTGTAAACAGGGTAAAAAAAGTTTTATGATAGAACGGGGTTAGTTTTTAGTATCTGATTATTTGTTTAACTTATATACTTAGATGTGTGTTTTTCTAAATTACAGAGAAAAATGGTAGTTATCACTATGACTGATAATGAATAAGATCTTTTCTTGTTTGTTGACTTCTGTATTATGAAGACCACATACTGTAGTACGGCGGTGATGAACTACCATACATGTGCTGCAGCAGGCTTTTTGTATCATTGAAAGCTCTTGAAGATTTGCTATCACTGCCAAAGTGGAACCTAGTGAAAGTTCTACTAGGAACTAAGTATATATGTCCTCCCTTAGTCATACTCTTGGTGATTTGGATAATAAAACAACTTATCTCCTTGCCTCTAGACTTATTATCCTTTAATTCTCCTTCAGAACTCCCTAAATATTCTGAACAGAACCCAAGCCTGATACTGTCCCATTCATGTCTCAGTGAGTTCTGTGAAGTGCTTGGAGTTGTGGCATGAAAAAAGAGGGCTTTCGGAATTTGATTTCCATTAAGTCTTCTAGCTCAACAGTTTTGTGGCTGGGTGTGGTGGTGCATGCCTATAATTGCAGCACTTGGGAAGACTAGGCAGGAGGATTGCTGTGAGATCCAGGGTGCCCTGGGCTACTTAGTAAGTTCAAGGCTAGCCTGAACTGAATAATAATAATAATAATAATAAAAAATTAATTTTTTCTGTATGCTTCAGGTACTCTTTTTTACTTAACTTGTAAATAATTTATTGAAATACCTGATACAGGTTGGTGTTAATTGAGATGGTATACAATCCTAAGAAGATAGCAAATAGGATATGTAACTGATAAAAAATAAAAAGTGTTCCATGATAATTGTTTGTTTATTGATTGATTGATTGTTTTGGGGATTGAACCCAGAGCCTTTTGCATGCTAACCAAGTGCTCTGTCACTGAGCTATATTCCCCAATTCTTTTTACATTTTATTTTTATGTTTATTTTTATTTTGAGACAGAGGCTCGCCAGGTAACCTTGGCTGGCCTTGAACATGTGATCCTCCTGTCTCAGCCTCTTGAATCTGACATTTATCTTTGTAATTGTGAAGGCTCAACTCAACTGAGGCTTTCAAAGAACACTAAGACTAATAAAAGGTGTTTTCGGTTGTTATGTTTGGAGAAAAGCACAAGAAAGGCAGCAAGTTATTTTTGATACTGTATCGATATAGCACATTTGATTCTCTTTTATTAGGAAAATAATTGTTTAATTGAAATATTAGATCAAGTTATTAGAATTTGGTGAGAAAAGGACTAACCGTTCTCACTGACCAGGATTTTCTTCAAATCGTCTTTCTAAAAAAAACAAGTTTAGTATCTTTGTTTTCCTATTTTCTGAGAAATCTTGGATGTTAGAAATGGTATGTGAAGGCTGACAAAAAAACCCCATTTTTTGAAACACAATTGATGTACAGTAAATGGTTCATAGTTAAAATGTACGATTAGGCATGTTAATCACCATAGTCAACATAAACATAACCATCAGCCCCAGAAGTTTCCTCATGCCCTTTGTAAGAGGAGATGGAGAAGGAGCAGTCAGTCAGTGAGGAGCAGAATAAAGGTGTTACCTTGCCCTGGAAACTTACATGAAGAAGCGCGAGATCAGCTGTGACAAATGTTTACAAATAAGCAAAGTAACAAGAAATGAGATGGTTCTATGGATTGTAAAAGTTTATGGAAGTTTTCTTCAGATGGCTTCATGTAAAAAAACTTTTTTTTTTCTTTTTTTTCTCTGTTCAGTAAAGTATAGGAAGCAAAGTCATTGCTCTGAGTAAGGACGAGGGGGAGGCGTTTGGGGTTGGGGATCAAGAAGGTGCGAAATAGAGTGGGAGCATGCATAGACCAGTGAGTTAAAATATGCTTTCCTGGCAGCATTAAGAGTACAATTGAGGTGTGTGGTTATGAATTTAAAGCGTGATCAGCCATGTTAGATGCATGGTGTCAGTGCAGAATTGGAGGGTTAGATTTAACCAGAATTATGGCTTTGCTAAGTATGATGAAATGAGAGAAGGGCAAGGAAGTTGAGAGTGTTTGCAGGGGAGTGATTATGAGTGACCATGTACTAAGCTGTGAAAGAGGGGAGAGAGAACTTCAAATGTTGAGGGACAGCAGTCTGTGGTAGAGAGGATGGTAGGTCTAAAAAGGGCCATCTGGATAATATTTGGTAGGTAGATCCTGTGGATTTCCTGATGTTGGATGGGATATCTGTGCAAAGAGGCATGACTTCAGTTTTTGGCCTGAGCAATTTTAAGGAAAGAGTTATCTAGTGAAGTGCCTGGTATTTTTTCACATTTTGTGGCTTGGTTATGTTTTGTTTATTGCTTCATGTAAAAAGAGAAAATTGTCATGGTGGTACTTGCCTTTGATCCTAGCACCTCAAGAGACTGGCAGGAGGAACACAAGTTCAAGGCCAGCCTGGACAACATAATGAGACCCTATCTCAAAATAAAAATAAGAAAAAGTGTGTATGTGTGGTGGGGGGTATGGGGTTGTAGCTTTGGGGTAGAATGCTCGCCTAGCATGTGTGAGGCTTTGAGTTAAAAAATCAAGAATTAAAAGTTTTTTTCCTAGTAAAATTAAGATATCCAGATACAGTATTTTGGAAAATGTAACTGTTAAGTAACTGAATCAGTTTACTATATATATAAAATTATATATAATGTTTATTAACATTAATGTTCTATTGTATTAACAAGATAGTTATATATCTATACATTTATTTGGTTTTGATATTTTGAGATAGGGTTTCTATATAGCATAAACTGGCCTTGAACTCATGGCAGTCCTCCTGCCTTAGCCTCCTGAGTGCTGGGATTACAGGTGTGCTCCACCATACCTGGCTTATATTTATTTATGTATGTATTTATATATCTTTAGGCCAATTTTATATCTTTAATATTGTTTCTTGAGAAAATTGCATTGTTATTTTTTAAGTCTTAATTAAAAAATTTAAGGCATTACTTTTATATTACAAAAAATATAAAACAAAAGTAAGTTTGAAGACTGATGAATTGGAATTTATGATTTATAGACTACATGAAAATACCTTTTTTCTTTACTAGATTACCTGAACAGTTTTCAGAGCTTAAATCTACCCAAATAGAAGAAATTACGCTATTATTAACAGCATGCAGAAAATATTACACATATTTTGGAATAATTCTTTTGGATATTGCATGAGGGTCATGAATTTTGGATAGTGGCTGAGTAGTTAGAGTAATGCGTACACTTTTTTAAGGAGAGCTCTTTGAATAGAAGGGCAATCTTTGTGTGTGTATGTTTTGATGTAATGATTAGATCATTTCATAACCATTAGTGTTATCTTCCATAAAGCCTGCATTGAGAAAGAGATTATCCTAAATTACTACAAAAGCCTTGAAGTTAACACTTTCAGATAAAAAAATGATTACTATAAGAAGTACAATATTTTAGTTTACAGATCGTTACTAACAAGGTTAGCTACTAATGCAAAAATGATAGGATTATGTGCTGTAAAAAATCTTGTGAAAAAAGGATAGCAAAGATTGTTTTGGAGAATGAAGTTGATCTTATGAGTTTGGTGTCAGTTCTCTCATAAACTTAAACTATTAAACAGACATTTTGCCTGATTCAGCTTTTTGCAGGAAGGCTTTTTGCGGACTGCTAATAGTACTCATGTCTCCAGTTTCTTTCTGTTGCTCTTGGATGTCTTAAATATTTAAAAAATATTCTTGGAAGATATTTTCTTTAAAATTGAGTCACTCCATTATGCTCTTTCTAGTTTGATGTTTTTAATTATCAGTAAGGATTTCAGTAAACTTTGTATGTATTACTTTAGAGCCCTGTATGTTGGAAGCTGAACTTGTAGATCTTTAGTACAGAAAAGTTACGTGAAACTTTCTTATATCCAAACAAAACAAAAACACAGGCTTACTGTTTCTTGAGGTCTTTTTCATGAGAAAAGGGATTGGTTGGCTGTTTTTTGTATACACTGTAAGTGCTTCTTAATTTAGAAATATTTGATTTATGGCTATCAGCAAACATAAGTCTCTGGACAGCAGCACATTGTGCCTATGCCTGCTTCTTCCATCTCCTATTATGACAGTAGTAGACTCTGCTATTATGGAATAGTAGGAGGAAGACAAAGCACCAGTTTTTGTTGGTGAGACTAAATTTGTAGGGTAATGGATTCTTTCCTAGTTGGAAATGTGGATTTATTTTCATTTCAAAACTTTAAGGACTTCATAAAATAATTGAACAAACAAATCTAATAAACACATAGCAAAAGGTATCTAAATGAGCATTTTCTTTTTCAAAATAGTAATTTTTTGTAGGCTTATGTACTTCCATTAAGTGGTACTTTCCATGAACCTACTTTTAGAATATTTTTGAGTTTTTTTTAAACTGAGAAGTTGTTCTCTTGATAGGTTGAGGGAGATAGGTAAAGGTAAAGTTCTTTGGATTTGGACAGTTGTTGGTTTAATTTCATTAAAAACAGTTAAACAGCTGCTTGACCTTGGAGAAATTACTTTACCTAAGAGAACATTGGTTTGTTCATCAGAAGTATGATATTGACATAGCTATGTTATTTGGAACATTTGAAATAGATAATCAAAGCAGCCAGTTAATGCTTTATGTGGTAGTCACATAATAAGTGTGATATTCCCTTTTTATCTTCTCTCCGAGTTTTTTTAAGAATATATTTGGTTTTGAAATGAGCCAAAAAGTTTTTAAAGTAAGTGCTACTTAAAAAAAAAAATGTGGGTTTTGTGTATGTGTGTGTGTGTGTGTGTGCGTGTAATTCTAACTAATACAAAAAGCAGATTGCTTAAGATTGATTCTTGAATTTCTACCATGGCACTTATTAGGTAATTATGGTGGATACCTTCTCCTGATGATAATATAAATATCTTTTGAGTCCTGTGTATTTTATTTTTTTGAAGTACAGGGGATTGAGCTTAGGAGGGCCTTCCATATACTAGAACAGTGCTCTCTACTACTGGGCTACACCTGCAGTACCTGCAGCCCTTGACTGGTGTTCTAAATATGTACCACACATTGTTAGGTGTTTTATACGTATAGAGGTCTCATTTAATTCTAATAACAGTCTTGAAAGCTTGCTGTTATTCCACTCTGTAGAAGTGGAAATTAAGACAGTAAGGCTAAATAATTTTTCTGAAGTTATACGGTAAGTGGCAGGGTGAAAATGTTTGTTTTTCTCTGCTTAGAGTGATAAACCTTTGTTATCTGTAAAATTGTGGCGTTAACTTTATTTTACCTGGTGTTAAGTTCTTGCAGTCAGAAAGAAATAAACCAGTATATTGTTCTTGGATCAGTGCCTAGCAGTAACAACAATGTTGTTTATTTCTGTGATGTTTATATAGGTAGCATAATGTTAATGATCTTTGTTCATTGTAGCTTGTGTTTTGGCTGCAGCTTTAAAAATTACTGTTGTGGTAAAATGTGCATAACATAAAGCTGACCATTTTAAACTGTTTTTAAGTAAACAAATAAGTTGCATTATGCGTACTCACCATATTGATTGAGCTTGTAGGGTTGAATTTTTCTTTCCCCTTGAACACCACAAAATAAAGCTTTTCCACTATACTGTGTTTGAAGCATTGTTAATCACGTTAGTGGCTTGAGATGTGGTCTTGAAAGTTCTAGTACTTCTTGGAATCTTGATTTTCTATGTTATTGGTCATGTTACTTTCAGTCAGTGAGGTTTTTTGGAGAGAATTTAAGAATTACTTCTGTGACTCTGTGTTTGTATCCAAATCATCTTATTGGAAACATTTTTTGTTAGATTTTTATAGTATTCTGGGAACCAATAGTCAATAAATACACACCCCATTTTTTTTTTAACCTAGTCAGTGTTAGTTTCCCACATGGCAGACAGTCACTGTAGTGCAATAGACAGCCTAGGAGTTTACAGTATTAAAAAAAATGGAAACAGGTAGTATTTATACACATAGAGACAAATATAGTTGTATGAAGACTCCCACGCCTTTGTTTACATACACTGAAGGAACATGTTGGTTAACCATGAATATTAGTATAGGTAATTTTTGAGTAGAGGAGTAT
>RJWT010038413.1:0-12857 GCA_004365215.1 Cuniculus paca
CACCTCACCCAAATCACCAGATCTCAAAGAGGAAGTGCCCACAAGAAATACTTCCAATTCAATCCCCAGTACCAAAAAAAAAAGCAAAGAAATACTTCCAGCAGATTTAACAGATAGTTCCATGTCGAATGTGTTACTTGTTAATCATGTTTGACCTCCATCTCCACATTTCTGTTTATCAAGAAGGCTAATCATTGAAAGCAACAGTATCATGAAGTTCTTTTTAAAAATATGTTTACAGGATTTCAAATTATTGGTGGAGAGAAGATGGGAAGACTGGATCTAGGTGTATTTATCAGTTCCATTACCCCTGGAGGACCAGCTGACTTGGATGGATGCTTAAAGCCAGGTACTTGCATTTTGATAGCTTCCTAAGTACTTCTAAGTAGGTATGAATTTGCAAAGAAGGCAAAAGTGAAACAGGCCAAACAAAACTAGTAAAGACATGATGACATTTCTGAGGTTTGGCATGACTCTCCCTTTGCTGTTAGAAATGCAGGATTATCTGTTTTTGCAGGAGACCGTTTGATATCTGTGAATAGTGTGAGTCTGGAGGGGGTCAGCCACCACGCTGCAGTTGAAATTTTGCAGAATGCACCTGAAGATGTGACACTTGTTATCTCTCAGCCAAAGGAAAAAATATCCAAAGGTAATGTGATAATTTCTTAGTTATGTGTTCTTTTGCATTTTTCACAAGCTCTTCAATATACCAGCCCAGGAAATTGGAAATAAGCTGCTTTTCTTCTTTCCAGTAGTTTAACATTTGTGCTTCTAACTGCTTTAATTTTATGCATCAGTTTCATGTTTCATTCACTGTTCCGAGATTATCTTACTTGTTTCTGTTTAGTAACATATGCAGAAAATAGATTCATTGCACACAATCAGTGTCACTTGCTGGATGTGATAGTGCATGCCTGTAACCGCGGTAATCAGGAGGGTAGGTCAAGGCCAGCCTAGACAAATTAGGGAGACCCTATCTCAGAATAAAAAATAAAATAAAATAAAATTTAAAATATAGGAAATATAGTTCAGTGTTACAGCACTTGCCTGTCATCCATGAGACCCTAAACTCAAACCCAGTACCACCAAAAAAAAAAAAGTCAAATAAATTCTGAGTACTTGGTGTGTTCTATCTCTATTCAGGTCTAGTGGGGAATAGAATTCTTTTATCACTGGATAATTAATATGGTTTAATATGGTTATATGATAGTAATCTATGAAGTCCTAGCCATAACCTTTCTTTTATAAAAAGGAAAAGAACAGCAAACCAGAAATTTAAAAACGAGACCATATTTTGTCTTATAATCCCTGCCATTAGCATACTGTAGAAGAAAAGTCATGTGAAGTAGATCAGAAACCCTAGGTTTAAGTTTTCCCTGTGTCATTTATTAGTCTGAATTAAATCCTCCTGAGCCACAGTTTTGTTCCACTATAATCGTCACCAAAAGAGGAGACCACGATCCCTATCCTGCCTTGTGGAGCTGTTAGGAAGAGCAGGGGTGGCGGGTGCTTGTGGGAGAAGCTCCCACGGCCATGTAGGGGTAGCACAGTGCCCTGGACAGTGGCCAAGGCTCACAGGCCAGTGCCACTCTGTCTCTACCACTTGAGACTGTGCCTCAAGCAAGTCCCTGGGCTCACTAGGCCTTGCTGTGCCCAGAGACCAAAGGGTGACATTCCGTAGATTATGAAACATCAGTAATGCAACATAAAGAATTAGTACATACCTAGGATTTGTTAAGCATTTAAACGTGCATTTTAGTTCATTTTTAATAGTATTTTCAAAAAATGGTGACGCACCAGATGTATGCACATACTACAGCCGTATGTACATGGTTTTTATCCCCAGTATAGTGGGAAATAGTTTTTTTATTTCCAATTGTGATGTTTATTTTTTTAACATTCCTGTGTATTCACTTAAGGCTGCCCATTAAACTTACTGTCATAAGAACATGGCCTGCTGATATGATTTGATGGGCCCTGGGGAAGGTCTTTTGCTTAAAATTACTTCCTATTGTGTCTGCTAAAGGGCTACAATTCACCTGTGCTGGTAAAATTATCCTTTTAAAGCTATATCATGTATCATCTCTTGATTTTTTTTCAAAACGTTAGATTTCAGTGCTCACAATATATTTTGAACAAGCCAGGCATGGCGGTGCACATCTGTAATCCAAAACTCTGGGAGGCTGAGGCTGGAGGACAAGTTCAAGCCCAGCCTGGGCAAATTAGCGACTTAGTGAGACCCTACCCCCACTCCAAAAAAAGGCTGGAATGAGAGTGAGAGAGAGACCTGGGTCCTGAGCAGGGGTGTGGGGGGGGGTATTTTTTTTTTTTTTATGAATCTTTCCATCCCCCATTACCTTCTCTTACACCGTTTTCCTTTCCCTACTTTCCTTTCCTTGTGTCCAGCTATAGTCTCTATAAGGAACAGCATGAGACAAAGAGCAGCTGAGACCACTGGGCTTGTGTAAAGGCAACATGGTGTGGAATTTATTGTGCTGGGTGCAGGCAAAAGGGTCATCTGGAGGGAACAAAGAGAAGTGGACTTTTTTTTTACAGGGCTCAAAAGAAGACCAGGGACATTAGGTGGGAAGATCTTAGTAAACCTCAGTGGTAAGCATTCTCTGGATGTTTTGTGCCTCAGTGGGCAAAGACCTTGAGGTGTCCACTGTAAATGTTTGGGTGTCTTCAGATGTCTGGGTGTTTGGAAGGTTCGCTGTTCCATTCTATCTCTTTTACAACATAGATAGCTCTTCTGACTAGGGGAGATAGGATCTCAATCATTTCCCTCTTGGCTAACCATGTTGAACATTTATTCATATATTATTGACATTTGCACTTCTACTCTTGAGAAGTGTTTGTTCAATTTATTGCCTGTTTATTGGTTGGACTTTTTCTTTATATATTCTATTTATTAATTCTCTTTGGAAGAATAGCTGGTGAAGATTTGCTCCCATTCAGTAGGCTCTTTTCTGTTGTTTCCCTTGCTGTGCAGAAACTTTTTTTTTTACACCTGTAATTCTTTTCCCCATGTCCCTTGTGGTTTGTGTCTTCAGAAAGTTTTCATGAATGGCTTCTGCTAAGAATTACATATAAGGAATTTAGAGTTGCCTTCCTTGATAATTACTTGAAAGCCAATAAATGCTGTCTGGAAAACATGTAACAAGTATGCAAAGAATTATTACATAGATGAGGAGCATGAGAGCTAGAGATACAATTCATTGGTAAAGTGCTTGCTTAGCATGTGTGAGGCCCTGGGTTCACTCCCCAGCACTTCACAGAAAAGGAAAAAAGAAACAGGGGAGTAAGGGCAAAAAGGACCAAGAATGTTGGTGATACAAAGCGTGTAAATTATCTATGGAATCAGAAAAATCTTCACAGGCAATTGATTTGAAAGGAGACTGGGAATAACAACCATTGTTAGATTCCTATCATCTTGTTGTGAAAGCCTATATTGTTATTGTTTTGGTTTTTTTGTTGTTGTTGTAGTTGTTTTGGTTTTTCTTTTCTGGTTTTTTTTTTTCTCTTAATAAAAAGAAATGAGACTTGGAGAATAGAAATGAGATGGGGAGTTAAGACAAAAGAGGTACACAATTTGGCCAGGTGTGGTGGTGTATACCTGTAATCCCAGCACTCACTCTGGAGGCTGAGGCAGGAGGATCACCATGAGCTAGAGGCCAGCTTGGGCTACATAAGTGAGTTCAAGGCTAGCCTGAACTACATAGTGAGAGCCTGTCTTTACACACACACACACACACACAGAGGTACACATTTTAAGCCAGTGTTGATGGCGCACAGCTATAATCCCAACACTCAAGAGGCTGAGGCAAGAGGATTCCCTGGGCTACATAGTGAGTTCAAGGCCAGTCTGAAATACATAGACCCTAGCTCAAAAGAGAAAAAAGGAGACAGAAAGGGACAGGGAGAGATGGAAAAGTACACACTTTTAATAAAAGTTGTCAAGGGGCCCAGGAAAAGAGAAGCCAGTCTGCTGTTCCTATGAGTCAGTAGAGGCCATGCCAGGAAGAGCACATCAAGAAGCTGGTTTGATCTTCCCATAAGCTGTGCAAACCAGGCAGGGCCCAGGAAGAGAGAAGCCAGGTGGCCTTTCCTGGGGCTGAGAATCAAGACACACACACACACACACACACACACACACACACACACACCCTGCAAGCAACCAGCTGGTTCAGAGGACAAGCTGAGGTGATAGCTACTGAGGTACAAAAACAGCTAAATGCTTATACTGTTTGATTGACTTTGCAGGACTAAGGCCGGTAGTCTAAGCATCTATTAGGAGGATGACTATGCGATACGGCGAATATGGGGGATTTCCTTCTGTCTTGTTTTTGAAATCCAGTGTTATTCTCACTGTTATTTTTTTCAACTTATTGTTTTGTTTTATTCAATGCTCTGTTTTGTTTGGTTTTATTCTGTTTTGTTTTATTCAATTTTACTATGTCCAAGGAAATGGATAACTATGTGAAGATAACAAGATTTATTATGGGAGCCATTGTTGATGACCTATTGTCCTGTTTTGAAGTTATGTACTACTTTTACTACTTTGTTTTGATTGGCCTTATTCTGTTTTGTATTGTTGGGTTTTATTCTCCTTAAAATAAAAAAATAAATAAAATAAAAAGATAAAAAGGTTGTCAAGAACAACAAAAGAGGGAAACAAAAGGAAAACCCTACCAGTCTACTCTTTGCAGGGCTTCTGCTGTGGTTCCAGGGCCCGGGTTAGATGTTTTGTCTGTGTTACTTTGTGAAACTCCCCAGTGATCTTTGGGAGCCTTTTGTGTGAGTGTAACCATAGGCATGTGTGGCACTGACTTGTTAATTCTCTTGTTGACCCATGGCTTACAGTACCTTCTTCTCCTGTGCATTTTGCCAATGGGATGAAAAACTACACAAAGAAGCCTTTCTACGCCCGAGAGGTCATAGTGGATTCTTTGGAGGACATCCCCTGGCCGCGGGGTGCCCTAAGGCACCTCACAGAAGGCTCCTGCGTGCTGCCTGGGGGCCTGCGGGAAGGAAGCCTTAGTTCTCAGGACTCCAGGACGGAGAGTGCCAGCTTGTCCCCAAGCCAGGTCAATGGTTTCTTTGCCAGCCATTTAGGTGACCGCACCTGGCAGGAATCCCAGCATAGCAGTCCTTCCCCATCAGTAATATCCAAAGCCACTGAGAAACAAAGGACTTCCTCCGACAGTAACCGAAGCAAACCTGGAAAGCCAGCCATCTCTGATGCAGCAGATTACTCCGACCGTGGAGATTCAGACATGGATGAAGCCACTTACTCCAGCAGCCAAGACCAGCCAACACCAAAAAAGGCATGTTTTAATTTTTGGTTTGTTCATGTTTTTCATTTAACAAAGCATACAACAGTGAATACATCAAAGAGTGCTATCATTGACTAAAAGTTGCTGACATGATTTTGGAAAGGAAGAATGGTTGTATCCACTGCTACTAACTGCTAGCTTCTACAATCGATGCTAACTTGTAGAGGAAGTGGAGGCTCTGACACTAACCCTGAAATTCAGATTACAACTCAGATTATAACTGATTTTTCACAAGTTGTTCACGTTGTGCGTATTTAATGTGTTAGGAAAAGAACTTCAGTATCTGAAACATTGTTCCTGAATAGGCGGTGGAATTTACTATTTATGGTCTAAGTTCTTCTGAAACTTTGAATGGATACTAATAATGACAATAAAAATAGCACATTGCTAGAAATAATAGAAAGGTAAGCTCACATTCACAATTTTAGAGAGAAACCTTATGCCTTTTGCTCAGTGAAAATCAATACTCCTCACAAGAGGGTTCTGCCTTACAAACAGGGCTTAGCTGTTATTCCTATGCATATATTGAGTTTGCAAACATAAGCAAAGCAAAACACGAAGTCCACTCATCTTAGAGGTTCCAGTCAAGTCTACCACTTGAGATAGCAATCTGCAGATGGATGGATACATGGATGCATGGATGGATAGATAGATAGATTTTTAAAGAAAATGGAAGTAGTTGAGGAACTTGGGAATATAAAAAGTATTAAACAAGGATTGTGGAGAAGCTCAGTTCTAGCTAGAATCTAGGCTTCACTTTTGCTGTTTGACCTCAAACAAGTACTTCAAACTCCAGACATTTCCTCAGCGATAAAAATGAATGCATTGGACTAGGCGAGGTCTTGAAAATTCTCCCAACTCTTTTGTTTTTTAATACACAAAACTTTATCCTTTAATGTTTTGAATTTTAATTATTTTCCAAAAACCACATATTTGTCTTCCATTAGTAATTCATTTTGAACCTAACAAGAACTCCTTTTTTGTTTTTCTTTGTTAAGGAATCTTCCTCTTCAGTGAAAACATCCAACAAAATGAATTTTAAAACTTTTTCTTCATCACCTCCTAAACCCGGAGATGTCTTTGAGGTTGAACTGGCTAAAAATGAGAACAGCCTGGGGATAAGTGTCACGGTACTGTTTGACAAGGTTTTCACATGTTTTCTCTTCTTCATTTCCAGCAGCCTATTACATGCCAACTTATTAGTTGAACTATTTTGCTTCGTATGGAGCACTAGTCAAATACTGACAAAATGTTAAAATTAATCATCTTAAAGCTTTTTTTTAAAAAAAAATTGAATGTTGTTCATTTTTTCCTGTTTTAAAAAAATTATAAACATTGCCTTTCCTCCATTTCATGCTCTTAATATGAATATAAGACATGCAAAATATAAAATGAATGTGTATGCTTTATACACATGACAGTTTCTGCATGTGCGTAGAATAAGATATGCATCTTTAACCTAGATCATGAATAATTAAGACTATGGGTATTATATGTCCTTTCTTTAAAATATATACTTGTAAATATGCTTAATAGTTTAAAATTAAGTTATCTTTAAGGTAGTTTAAATACGAGCATGGGCTATTCGATAAAATTATTTTAGAATCATACTAATGAATTGCCTATTCCTAAACTATAATTTCATCATTTATTACATTCAAAAAATTTTGAAAATTATGAAAAACCATTTAGAAACATAGGATAAACAGCATTGAAAATATATTGATATTTAAAAAACCTAATTTTCTAGCATATTTTAAAATATTTTAAGAAAAGTAAAGATATATTATGAAAAAGTACAAATTCCCTATGATGAATGTGATCATTAGGTATATCTAAATGTATGAAATTTTTTTTTTTTGAGAGGTTTTTTGAGACAGGATCTCACTACACAGTTCAGGCTGGCCTTGAACTCACTATGTAGCCCACACTGGCCTCAAACTCATGGCAGTCCTCCTGCCTCAGCTTCCACGTGCTGGAATTACAGGCATGCACTACCACATCTGGTCATAAAACTAATTTTTAAAAAATATTTTAACACTTTAGCCGGGCCTGGTGGCGCACACCTGTAATCCCAGCACTCGGGAGGCTGAGACAGGAGGATTGTTGCAAGTTTGAGACCAACCTGGTCTACAAAGTGAGCTGAAGGCCAGCCTGAATGGCATAGCAAGACCCTGTCTCAAAAAGACAAGGGCTGGGGATTTAGCTCAGTGGCCTAAGCACCTGCCTGGTAAGCACGAGGTCATGAGTTCAATCGCTGGTGCTGCAAAAAATTTTTTTTAAAAATGCTTTAACATTTTTCCTCTCTCTCCCTCATTTTTCTATGATGAAGGGAAATTAAAAACTGCATGTCCATAAAAGATAGAAAACTTACTACATTTTGCCTATTAAAAAATCTTCTCTAATGGGCCTTTTAAAATTATTATAAAAAATCTTTTTCCTGGCTCATTAGACTTGCTCTCAGATTTGCAAATGCGATCTGAAAGTATTATTCCTTACATTTTTTTTATTATGTTCTCACACTACTTTTGCATAGATGGACTTTGCTTTCTGCTTGCTTGTAATGCATGCTATAGACTTAAAAAGGAAGAGCAATTCCTCATATAGTCGAGATCTAGCATATTGTTACTTACTGAATTGAATAGTTTGCCAAAAAGAAACTGCTTTCACACTTGGAAAACTTAGCTAACAATGCTCTTGGGTATTGAAATAATTGCACATGTGGAATTAATGCTACTCCTTTGTCTGATCAACTGAATCCTTTCTAATGCTCAGATTTGACAGTACAAAATTTTTCATATAGCCAAATGTTTTCTTTCTCTGTTTAGGGAGGTGTGAATACTAGTGTCAAACATGGTGGAATTTATGTGAAAGCTGTTATTCCCAAGGGAGCAGCAGAGTCTGATGGTAGAATTCACAAAGGTACGTTTTAATGTGTGTAGGAATTATATTTACAAATGTCACATCCTATAGATAAAAATATGTAATAGACTCAGTATAGACACTTAAATTCAAAATATGAAATAACAAACTCACTTATAAACAACATTAAGAGAGTCTTTGATACAACTTTAAAAAGTCAGAGTTTTGGTGTATATTTGTACCTGTTAATAAGCAAGTTGCCAGAGAATGGAGAAAGCAAAGTGACTGTTCTTGCAAAAAGACCAAAACACTGACATTTACATTTCCGAGGACTAACTGGGGACTTGCCTCCATTCTCTGCATTTATGGTTCAATATTTTTTATGATTTAAATTGATTTTTATAAAGATATTATAAAATGTAATGAAGATTAGTTGTAGAATTGAACAAGAAATTATATAACATGTTCAAGAAAGATATGAAACAGTTTTGTTCAGAATTTGTCTGCTCTGTCCTCAAATTAATGTGAAATAGAACTAGCAGACATAAGCATGTAAATCTTTATGGTTTCTTCCTTTCAAAATTGCTGCCTAATTTTAGGTGATCGCGTGCTAGCTGTCAATGGAGTAAGTCTGGACGGAGCTACCCATAAGCAAGCTGTGGATATACTGAGAAATACAGGACAGGTAGTGAATCATTATACCAACCTGTTAAGAAACCCTAAAAAGACACCATAATATGTGAATAGTATCAGTTGCATAGAGACCTCTGCATTTGTTTATCAAGAAACCAAGCCTGATTTATGTAACCATCCTGGGTCTGTTTTTTGCCTTCCAAATTGAGTAGTGTTATGATAGAAAGGTTTTTTTTTTTACTGAGGAAGCTGACTTTCTGTGTCTTGTTTAGCCCTAATATTACCAAAAAGAAATGACAAGGAAAGGGATGGAGATTGGACTGTTTAAATGTTTCATAAACATTTACTAGTTTTTAGTGATTTTTTTCACTTCCAGTCATTCTTCAGCTGAAAATGATTTGTTTATAGTATTATCATAGATTTTAACATACTTTATGATAGTTTTCTATCATAAACATTACTGATTTTAATATTAATATTTTTAATGATTCTAATCATTAACATTTTTATACAGAGAATAATAAAAACTTGATTTTGAAACTTTGAAACCTTTCTTTTGTCTGTTTTTTCTCCCTCTAGCTGTATTTTGGTAGAACAGGTAGCTAGTTTAAATTATTTTGTACTCCAGCTGTGCAAAGCCCTGATACTATTTTCTTGTTACTCTTTCTAATTAAGTGCTATTCCATTTATACAGGTGGTTCATCTACTGTTAGAAAAAGGGCAGCCCCCAGCATCCAAAGAACACATCCCTGTGACCCCACAGTGCACCCTTCCAGACCAGAATCCACAAGGTCAAGCCCCAGAAAAAATGGTGAAGAAAGCGACTCATGTCAAAGACTATAGCTTTGTTACTGAAGGTCAGGCCTTGGGAAACTCATGGGTCACTGAAATTATTACCTCATTATTTTGTTCGTTTGTTTGTTTGTTTGTTTTGTTTTTGGTACTGGGGATTGAACTGACAACCTCACGCTTGCCAGGCCGGGACTTACGCTGCTGAGCTAAATCCCCAGCTCTATCACGTCATTATTCAAAATATGATATTTACTTGTTGGTTTACAATTCATGGCCTAGGCAACATTCCACCTAATCATTCCCAATACTGGTCCTTCTTACAAAATTTGTGAGCCCATGACATATCGCCAATTCATAGTAAAATTTAAAAATTAAGAATGACAAAGTAGTGAATTCTTCAGTGTTCATTATAAAACTGGACTAACGTTTATCTGTGATTCCAGCTTTCTGCCTCTTTAAACATGATGTTGGTACACAGTCTTGGCTTGTCTTGTATTTAAAATTTCTATTTGATCACAGAAATGTTAGCAACTTTGACTCAGTGCCAAAAATAGGGTGATTCAGCCTGTATTATTTTTCCTGATTATGAAAATAAAAATAATCTATTTTTTCACACTGCTTTTTTTGTTTTTAATCTCCTTTCATTGTGAGTTTTTTTGTTTGTTTGTTTAGTTTTTTCTGGTCTTTGTTCCTATATTTTGCTACTGAGAATTTTTAGAATGCCACTGTAATTTTCCTGGATTAAGTTAAATGTCACCAAAATATTTATGTCAATTTATTTTCTCATACTCTCAGCTAACATTTATTCTGCTGTTCCTACCTGAGTTCTGCTGAATTCTAAGCTCTGCTGTTTTCACCTGAATTTCTCTTGTACCTCCCTTTCTCTGGATCACCTCACCTTGCCCACCCTCTTGTTAAACTGTCCTTTATGCTTCAGAAGTCTCTTCTGTTGAAACAGCATAGTCCTTGCAAGTAGTTCATTAAGTTTTCTTAATGACAAAGAATGAAAACTAGGATTTCAGTATAATGTGAAGGTGCACTATATGCATACAGAGGAGAAAATAGAGTTTTTACATGTATCTAAAAGTGTATTTTTTGCATGCTTGGGTACATGCACAACTTTAAAATACTAATTTTTGCATCTTTTTTTTCCAGAAAATATATTTGAGGTAAAACTGTTTAAAAATAGCTCGGGCTTAGGATTCAGTTTTTCTCGAGAAGATAATCTTATACCAGAGCAAATGAACAGCAGCATAGTAAGGGTTAAAAAGCTCTTCCCTGGACAGCCAGCTGCAGAGAGTGGAAAAATCTCTGTGGGAGACGTTATCTTGAAAGTGAATGGAGCCTCTTTGAAAGGCCTGTCGCAGCAGGTGAGCCCTAGCGCTGCAGTGCAGCTTTTGTAACAAGGAGCTGGGTGGATTGGGCCTAGAAGACTGAAGACTGGTCTTGGTGCTGGTTAATGGTGTCTCCATTTGTTATTCATGGCACCCCAGGAAGTCATATCTGCTCTCCGGGGAACAGCGCCAGAAGTGTGCTTGCTTCTCTGTAGACCTCCACCTGGTGTGCTGCCAGAAATTGATACTGCTCTTCTGGTAAGAAATAATTCGTATTTTATAGAATGCCTGTTCAGGAATTGGTCAGTGCAGCCATAGCACTTTCTTCATGGATTAGTCTCCTAATTCTTGACCTGGGAGTGCTATCTTGTGTCACTCAACCTCTTAACATACATTGCATATTTGTAATGTAGTCAGTTTGACAGACAAAGTAGCACATTCCTGTCTATAATCCCAGCTACTCCAGAGGTTGAGGCAGGAGGATCACAAGTTCAATGCCAGCCTGGGCAACTTAGCAGGACCTTATCTCAGAATACAAAAATAAAAAGGGATAGGATGTAGCTCAGCAATCCCTAGACTTAATCTCCATGCTGACCCCCAAATGTAATCAGTTCACAGTTCACTCACTTTCTGCTTTCTCTTCATTTCTAAAATTCTAAATGCTGGGACTTCAGGAATGTGTCTTCTAAGCATAAATGGGAAAGGTAAAATCGTGGTTGCAAAAGTCTTATGTCCATTTTCTTCATTGAGGACTCAGCTTATTTGGATAAAAATTAGTTATTTAAGATTTTTAAACCTTTTTTTTTCTTTTTTCTTTAAACAGAGATTAGGATATGTTTCAGTTCTGTTCTTGCCAAGGTTTGGCTAAAGTATCCAAAATCTGTTTCAGTGATGATTTACAAATTGCATGCCAGTAGGTAGGAATTCAAACCTAGGTGAACACTAATACAGGTAAAGAAGGTTTGCCTCTCATTTGTCTGCAGCACTGCTAGTAAATAGTGACTCTGGGCTTTAGAAAGCAGGAGTATCTGGGGCAGACATTGTAACCCTTACACTAGGGAAAGGGGAACCATTAGGAAGACATTAGTAGAAATGGGACATTTATGTGAAATACACTAGAAATAGCATAGCGTGGGGATATCAGGAATCAAACTCAGGAGTTCATGCTTGCCAGGCAGGTACTGCGCCACTGAGCTAAATCCCCAGCCTTTAGGGATAGCATTTTAAGAGATGACATTGATTTGGGGCACCAGATAGGATGAACCAAATGGAGGTCTCTTTACAAAATCTTCTGGAAAGCAATTAGGAAATATTTAACAAAGCCTTAAAAAAAAATCCTATGTCTGGTAGTGTACAAAATTACAAGGAAATAGAAATTCAGATGAAAATTTGTATATGTGGGGGCTGGGGATCTAGCTCAGCGGTCTAAGCACCTGCCCGGCAAGTGCAAGGTCGTGAGTTCAATCCCCGGTGCCGCAAAAAAAAAAAAAAAAAAGAAAATTTGTATATGCACAAAGAAGTTTTCCTAGATTTCTGTTAATAGGAAAAACCCAAAAACGACACTTAGCCAAAAAGGAAAAGATTGAAATAAGTTAAAGGTATAGTCATTCTTAGGATTAATAGGTGATTATTAAAGTTATTTGCAAAGCATATTTGAGTTCAGAAACCTAAATTTTGAAAGTAGGATACAAAGTAGAATATGTAACTCTAATTCTGATTTAAATTATAATACAATATTAGCCATTGTTATTTATGACATTTTTTCCTTTAATGATTTTAAGTTACTTTCATTGTCAGAAAATTGACTGTTTTAATAGAAAGTGCTGTTACTCAATAAATAGGTTTGTTTCTAGTCGAGTGCTTCTAAGGTTAATATAAGCTATCACCATCTGGCCTCTTT
>RJWT010038414.1:0-12879 GCA_004365215.1 Cuniculus paca
TGAGAACAATATTAGACTTCAAAGACAAGATAGAAGGAAATCCCCCCATATTTGTCACATTGCATACCGTTATCCTCCATACAGATGCCCAGACTGCTGGCCTCAGGCTTGCAAATTCAACCAAACAATACAAGCCTTCTGTACCTATTTGCTGTACCTCAGTTGTCATCAACTCAGGCTGACCTCCAAACCAGCTGGTGGCTTATGGGGTGAGGGGTTTGGTGATTTTCAGCCTGTGTACCCATAGGCTCTTGGGAGGCACTGACTTTTCTTTCTTTTCCTGGGCCCTGCATGGTCTGCGCAGCTTAGCAGAAAGGCTGGCTAGTTGGATCATTGATTGGCTCCTCCCAGTTCCAGCATGGCTGATTCTCGGCAGACACTATGTAACTTTTCTCTTCCTAGGCCTGGCATGGTCTGCTGTTTTATACACCTTATATGTTTGTTACTTTTTTTTTTTGAGATAGGGCCTCGCTGTGTAGCTTAGGCTAGCATTGAACTCACTGTGTAACCCAGGCTAGTCTTGAGCTCCTGACGATCTTCCTGCCTCTGCCTCCCAGGTGCTGGCATTGCAGGTGCGAGCCACCACACTCAGCACATGTTTGATGTATGTATATATATATTTTTTTTCTTTTCCCCCAGTGTTTTTAATCATTGGTTGTTTCTTATTTTAGCAGTATACTCAAATGCTCTTTCTTGTTTATATTTGGCTGAGGTTGATCCTGTGTACTTACAGATCTTATGATATGAAAAACTGGCATTACTATGCAATGAAGATGACCTATACATAGTGATTTTTCTCTATTTGACCATTGTTAATTTACCTTCTACTGCTTAGATATTTTTAATAAATTTGGTAGCCAGTTACCTCATTATAAAAACAAGTGATTTAGCCTTTTTTTCTTTTTTTTTTTTTTCCAAGACAATGTTTCATTGTGTAGTGCAGGCTGGCCTTGAACTCGCTTATGTAGCTCAGGCTGGCCTCGAACTCACAAGTGTTCCTCCTGCCTCAGCCTCCCAAAGTGCTGGAATTACAGGTGTGTGCCACCACAACCTGGCTCGTAATTTAGACTTGGAATACTAAATATACGGTAGTCCGTACTGTCTATCCTTTTAATGAAAGTGTCTAATCTGAGATATTACACAAAAGTAATGATAAGAAGTAGAAATTAAGACTATTAGGAACCCCACAGTTACTTCTATACAGGTTTTCGTATTATAGTGTGGTGTTGTAGGCCAAATGGAGTGGTTCAGATTCTGTGTGTTTCAAATTCTATTGCCCAGTGAGCCAAGTTGTAAGTAATCTAAAGTTCATATTTATCTTCCTAAATACCCACAATCTGTATGTTTGCTTTTCCCTAATTTACAAGATTTTACATGTAAGATTTAAAGAAAATTTTTAAATGATGCTGTAACAAGTGCTAAAAATAAACTTTTAAGTATATATAAAATGTTTGTCGTAGGCCACTTAGTTTTTCCTTCAGCTCATGTGTGTGTGTTGCAAGAGTGTTTTTGATTACTGTGATTACATGATATTACACTGTATTATTTTTAACTGTTAATAAATGTTTGGGGTGGGGAAACTTTTTTTTCAGGTTGAAGCACTCAATAAATTAAAAACTTTAAACAGTTTAATCAAACTGAATGCAGTGAAGCTAAACAGAGCTAAAGGGAAGGAGGCCATGCACACTTGTTTAAAACAGAACGCTTACCGGGAAGCCCTCTCTGATTTGCAGTCACCTCTGAATCCATGTATCATCCTCTCAGAGCTCTAGTAAGTAAACCTGTGTGCTTTGCACAGTTGGTCGTCTGTGAAAATATCAGTGCACAGAGCAATTTTGAGTCACTTCATTGGGGGAGCAATAGGGCCAGCTGCCTGCCCCAGCAAGTGGAATATAACTAAGGAAGGTAAACTTAAAAGTCTTCAGAGGCTGAGGAATTAGTAAAAGTTTTTAAAAGTTAATTTCTTGTCAGTTGTGTATCATTAAATTTATTTTCTATATTACTAGTTTCTAATGTTGAAAATCTTTTATAAGCAAAATGTTGGAAACCATGATAAATTACTTACTAATTAACTTTTTTCTTTTTTTGAGATGGTCTTGCGTGTAGTCCCAAGTGCTGAATGATTTTGGAAATTTGTCACTTTCTCATTCATACAACTATAATGGAAAAAATTTGTATTCAGTATTCAAAATTGTTCCTTTTTAAGAAATCAAGAATTATAATGTTCCCATATTAATCCAGTGATATAGTTTTAATTTTTTATTCACTAAATATAACATACAGTTAAGTAAAATATATGGAAATGCAACGTTTTAAGTGGAAGCAGTGAAAAGGACAGATTCCAGGGTTTCGAGTCCAGCCCAACTGGCATTAGTATTTGCCAATCAAAACTTCTCTGGGTTTGTTTTTGTGCAGAGAGGAATTCTAGCTCTGACTTCTGCAGGTCCTGAAAGAGACAAGGGAAGGTCTTTCCCAAGTCTAATGTATTGGGGAAAATTATACTTTTACCATGTTGTCACACTGAAATGGGCTAATTTTCCCTTCATTTGGTTACAGTATTGAAAAGTGCAAATACATGGATTCCAAAATGAAACCTTTGTGGCTGGTATACACCAATAAGGTGTTTGGTGAGGATTCAGTTGGCGTGATTTTTAAAAATGGTGATGGTAAGTACTGAGGTTTTTGTAGCACCATGTTCCTTAGAATTTTTCATTTGCTGGTAATTTACTTTATCTGAAAGGTACAACCTTTGGCAACCAAGAAGTAGTTTATCAATGGTCATAGAAGCATGTCATATATTCTTCTTCCCCCTTTTTTTGTCCTCCTTGGAAAATTCTGTAGTTCACTTGTAATTCACCGTTACTAGTAACTTTCCTTTTTTTCCTCCCACAAAATACATAGCCGGTCTATTTATTTAACAGAAAGCTTGTGAAATGTAAGTGAATATATCAATAATGTATTCATACATCCTGATGATTCAATGATAGCAATATTGATTTTACTGCTATAGTTTTATATTTTAATTAAACTACCTAATCTAAACGCTACAGAGGAAATGCCTCTGAAATAATGGCCAAGAAAATGTAATCATGATTTGATAGTTGTATGTTTATAAAACTCATTGAACTGCAGCTTCTTGATGCCCATGAGGACTGTGGGAGCTGCATGCCAGTATTACTGGGAGAACTACATGGTAACATAAATAAATGTGCTTATATGCTTACTGTACTTCTTTATGAAGAATTCATAGTTTTGCTAGACAATTCCATTAGACTGTACAATAGCAACTAAAAACTGGTCGGTAATTTTTTTAATTTAAGTTTATTGGTACATTTTAGATATACATAATGATAACATTCATCATAGAGCATTTGTACCTGTATCTGATATATCTTGATTCTTTTTTTCTCATTCCCCTTCTCTCCCTTTCAACCCCTCTTCCCCTCCTTATTTACAAAAGCTTTATTTCCATGTTTTCCTTCTGTCCTCATTTTTTTCTTTGCCCTTCCTTCCCCCTATCCCCACTCTAGTTTCTCTTCCCATTTGAACATTTTCTTCCTTTTTCACAATATCAATTATACATTTTGGTTCTTATTTACACTTTCAGTTTCTCACACCAAAGAAACATTGCTGTATTTAAATGTGTGCCCAATTTATTTCACTTAAACCTATGGTCTCAAAGTGCATTCATTTTCCTGCAAATGTCTCAAGTGTATCTTTCTTTGTGGGAAAGTAGTACTCCATTGCATTAAAAAAAATCTTTATCCATTCATCAGTTGTTGGGCATTTGGGCTGTTTCCAAGATTTAGCTATTACAAACTATGCCGCTATAAACATGAGTGTGCATATATCACTGTTGTATGGTTTTTTTTTCTTTTTTTTTTTTTTTTTTTTGGTGTTGGGGATCAAACTCGTGACCTTGCGCTTGCCAGGCATGTGGTTATGCCACTGAACTAAATCCCTGGCCCCGATACTTTGTTTTTGTTTTTAAGGAAATTAGTTGGTACTTTTATATACTCTTTTACCTGAAAGTACTCTTGGATATAACAAATTAAAACTTCAACTATAGCTTTGTGGACTGGTAATACACTTACTATGTGAATTTTAAGAACTTCCTAAAAGCAGACAAGGAAAAAAACTGCCAATGTGATGTAATACAAATCTAGTATGATAGTTTTCCAGCATCCATACAATTAGTACAGTAACTTATACATAGTAAATAATTGAAAAATTTTTACTTAGTTTCTGAAATAAATATTGTGGGGACATGTTAATTGGTAAGCGTATTTGATATACTAAATAGTTCAACATTAAAATTTTACCCAGTGTTTACTAATGGTTTCAGTTCAGTCTAAATGAATTATGTATTATAAGGTATAAAATGAAAACATATATAATTAAGCAAATTTTCTCCATTAGATTTACGACAGGATATGTTGACTCTCCAAATACTACGCTTGATGGATTTACTCTGGAAAGAAGCTGGTCTGGACCTTCGGTGAGGTTTCTAGTGAATTTATTTGTTTACTTATTTAGTCTTTTGTTATATGCCTTGCACGGCAAAATTTCTAAAACTCCTTGTTGATTCATTTTCTCTTGGAATTACTATCAGTTGCTTTTCTCATAATATTTTATATAGCACTTTACAATGTACTTTCAAATATATTATCTTATTTAAACTTCATCAACTCCAAAACTATAGTGTTGCTTAGACTCCAGAAACAAGAGATAGATGTGAACTTTAATAAGGATTGAACAGACAGTAAGAATCACGTTCCAATCAAGTATTTAGAAAAAAAAGTTATTTTTCAAAGTTGAAACAATTGTTTACCTTGCGAGGTTTTTGCATATGTAATGTCATGTAAGCTTTACAACTCAGTGAGACTGGATTACTTCTTTTTAACCCATGAGAAAATTAAGGTGATAGGAATTTCACAAAAATACTAAGTAGCAAAGCTAATTCAAATCAAGAACTGTCCAATCTAAATTAATGTCTTTATCATTACCAGGCTAAATGAGAAAATAGTTGTGGTAAGACATGTCCCATTTGTTTATCAAAGTACAGTGGTGTCCAAAATGCTTTTTTTTTTCCTTTGAGATAGCATCTTGCCTCAAACTTGTGGCAGTCCACCTGTGTGAGCCTCCTGTGTGATGGGATTACAGGCATAGGCCACCATACCTGGCAAACTCTTCTACTAAAAAAAAGTAAGCCGGGCATGGTGGTGCACTCCCGCTGAGGCTGGAGGATCCTTGGGAGTTCATGACCAGCCTGGGCTACAAAGTGAGCTCAAGGCCAGCCTGAATGGCCTAGTGAGACCCTGTCTCAAAAAGACAAGGGCCGAGGATTTAGCTCAGTGGCTAAGCACCTGCCTGGCAAGTGCGTGGCCCTGAATTTGATTCCCGGCACCAAAAAATAAAAATTAAAAAATAAATAATAAAAACAGAATTCGTAGTTATGAATAGTTAGCAATAGGTGAAGACTTTTTGTTCAGCTCTCAAAAGGAATGCTGCCTGGGTTGAAAGGAATGCGTCATCGTAAGAAATTCTCTGCTTGAGAACCATAAAACTAACGGGACTGAGTTATGTTTTGGTAAATAATTTAAATTTTATTGGCACAAAGCCAGTTATTTACCTTATTCTCAGTGGCTGCTTTCATGCCACAATAGCAGAATTAAGTTTGTGGTTCCTAAAATACTTCCTATATGATCGATTTGTAGCAGAATTTTATTGACTTCTCCTATATAATGGAAACAGCTAGGAAAATGTTCTGATTTAGCTCACAGGAAAAAGGAGAAGAACTTCAAGCATAGGCTTAGTAACTTTTCCCCCCATTTATATGGTTCCTTTCAAATTTCATTCATATGAAGAGTGTTACTGAGCTGTGAGAGCCTAAGTTAAAGACATCCTGGACTTCTTAGCTCATCAGCCTAAATGAAAACCTTAACCAAGTTCTTTTCTCTTGATTTTGATTTTACCCATTTGCCAAATGCAAAGCACATTTCATATCAAATGAAGTTCTTTGTGACCGCAGGTGAAGAGAAGTAGCTACATGTGAGAGTGCTAGAAATAAATTCAGTGGTTGTTTGATGGGAAACATTGTGCGTCTAACAAAAAAAAAAAAAGAACTTGTGTGTCCATTGGGATCTTTGCTGACTTTTTGTCCTCTGACCCCATGTTTAAAAAAAATATATAAAGTGCTTTAATTCTTTTTTAGTTCATTTTCAAACCAATGGCTTTCTCAGCAAACCATTTTTATTGTTTCTATAAATATATGTGCTTTAGTGTTCTATTGTGTTTGTTTTTCTTTTGGCCAGCTGTTCAGGTTAAACTGGGTCATGTAGCACACATTCTTTTAAGTTCAATCTTTGAGTACCTTCCTTATATCACTATTTCAGCACTATTTTTGTAACAGTACCATTTTTGCATAAATGAACATTTGTATTACACATTTTAACTCTTCTCTGATGTTTCAGAATACTCTTGTATCATTCACATCACATTATTTTATTTACTTATTTTTTTTTTTTAAGATGGAATCTCCCTGTGTAGTTCAGGCTGGCCTGGACTCACTAGTAGCCAAGGTTGGCCTCAGACTCACAGCAATCCTCCTGCCTCAGCCTTCCAGGTGCTGGGATTACAGGCATACACCTCTATACCCAGTGTTCATATCACATTAGAACATTTATAAGCCATCAATATGTTGAGGAATTGATCACCTTTGGTAACACTTGATTTTAGCCAAAAGGCTGAGAAGCTGATCCTTTGGTAAACAAACAGTAGTCCTGCAGTTAGGAGTTTCTGTCAAGTCTAAATGAGCCCTCTTCATGTAGATCTGTCTCACCTTTGATAGTTTGACAACCCTCTGCATCTTCATCCCCCACCCCATAAATACATGTGAAATCAAATGTTTGATAGTTGTCTCCATTCAGTTTTACATTTGAGTCATACTAGTGAAATTTAGTTCCCTTTTAAGAGATTTATGCAGAAGTTAATATAAGAAGTTAATGATATCATCTGTCTTGGAGTGGTAAAGAAAGAATGTGAAAATCATGCAAAAATGAGGTAAAGATTTTTACACCTTTCTTCTTTGGAGGCAGTGGGATAAAGTGCTGCTTTGGATTAGTGCCTGAGTCAGAACCACAGAAGACTCTGCATATCTATTTAGAGTAAGCATACAGGGCTGCCACCCCGTGTTACAGAATTCATTTCATTTTAAAATTCTTGATTTAGTGTGAAAGGTAACACATTGGATCAGAGTGTATGAGAAAGGAAGGTGCTGAGTATTGTTGTGTTCTTCATAAGAAGTGTCGTTCAGTGCAGAGGACACCTAGATAAGATGATCAGGGCATTAGGCGTTTGTCCCCAGCTTGACTTCTGTCAAATTGTCTCTGACAAGGTTGTTTTTTCCTTCCCATTGTGAATGTTCCATTCTCAAGGCACTGAATGCTTAGCTTACATCGTTGCCTGCTTTTGGAGAGGAAGTTGTTGGATTTGTGCCTATTCTGGTTGTAAGTGGGGTGGAAGAGATGCAGGAAAGAGAAAGTGCACTTTAACCTCACTGTTTGCTTTACATGTGTTGTGTCATGATAAAGATAAGGGGTGTCAGTAAAAAATATTCACGCTTCAAAGCTATCTTTATTTTAAGAGATAAATTCCTTAAAAGAGAAGTAAATTAGTACAGGTATAAACCAATTCATTAGTATACCAGTCTGCCAAGATGTAATTTGAGAATTCTCCTTTCAACTTTATTTTGGTAGAACTGTAATTGAATTCTTCATTGGAAGGAATTTTAGAAACTAATTAAGCTGTCTTTGATCTAGCTGTTATATATACTACTACTCATATACTGCCTCCTGCCACCTCTCCCTCAGTCTCCTCTTTCTGTCCCCTTTCTTTCATTTTTCATGAAGTCCAGATGCTTTCTGAGTGTTTTCAGTATGGCAGTAGTCTTTTCATGGCCTGTAGAGTGCTGCGTGGTGCCCAGCTCCTTCTCCTCACCTTGCCTTTGTGCTCCCCTAATGCTCCCCTCCAGCCCTCTTGTCCTTCCTACTCTGAGAGGTCTTTCTTGACTCTTGGTGTTCCCCTTTCACTTCCTCCTCACACACATGCTACATTCTTACGTATTTGCACTTCGGAAGTTCAGTGAGACTAGGGACTGCTGGTTTCTTTTTTACTGTTTTACAAAAATGTTTAGCACATAGTTGCACCCAGCTGTTTTTTAAACCTATAAATTCTGCCCATTGCATTTTCTATAGTTACCAACTTTTATTCAAATTTCCAAGGTATTTCATTCTATTTTTCAAGTTAGTTTAGTTATAAGTCTTTATAAAATTGGAGCAAACATTTACAACCAAAGTGAGTAAACATATTAGTACATAAAGATTTCTTATATATCACTAAGGAAAATGTTGAAAATCCTAGTAAGTCAAACAGTGTGAATAGCTAATTAACTCAAGAAATTCTTAAAAAGGCCAGAGAGATTGGAAAACAATCTTTACTAGGGATCAAGTAAGTGCCACTTCTCAGCTTGGTGTCATATTTGTTAATAATTTAATGAATATAAAATCATTTAAAGAGCTGGGTGTGTTGGCTCATGCCTGTAATCACAGCACTGTGGGAGACTGAGGCAGGAGGATGGAAAGTTTAAGCATGGCCTGGGGACCTCGTTTTTTTCTTTTTCCTTTTTCATTTTTTTTCTTTTTTGCGGCACCAGGTATTGAACTCAACGACCTTGAGCTTCCCAGGTAGGTGCTTAGGCCACGGAGCTAGATCCCCAGCCCTTGTCTTTTTGAGACAGGATCTAGGTATGCCGTTCGGTCTGACCTTGAGCTCACTTTGTAGCCCAGGCTGGTCTTGAACTTGCAACAATTCTCCTGTCTCAGCCTTCTGAGTGCTGGGATTATAGGCATGAGCCACCACGCCTGGGTTTTTTTTTTTGTTGTTGTTGTTTTTTTAAAAAGGACTGGAAATGCAGCTCACTGCAAAGGCCTTGAGTTCAAGCTTAGGGGTGGGGTGGGGTATGTGTGTTAGAGACATGTAGACCCAATTTTAAGTTTTGGATCTTCCGCTTTTTGTGTGACTTTGGGCAATGTATTTTCATTTTTCATTTGTAAAATTGGGAACTTACAGGAATTTTGTTATTTTACTGTTTATTGATTCAAAACTATTTATTGATTACCTTTGCTGTCCCAGGAACGTTCTCAGGCACTGAAGTTATAACAGTGAATAAAGCATGGCTGATAAACTTGCATCTTAATAGTGTGAACAGAAAAAAAATATAAAATTTACAAGATACCAGATTGTATTGAATTATATATAGGAAAGTAAAGCAAGCAAGGGATAGTGAATATTGCACTGGGAATAATACTGCCATTTTAAGTAGGATCCAGGATATTCTTACTGAGTTGTTACTATTTCAGCAAACAATTCAAAGAGGAAAGGGGATAACCCATGTAGATGTCTTGGAAAGGATATTCTAGAGAGAGAAAAATAGTTCATATATATGAGCAATGAAGTATTGTTTGATATTTTTGAGGAACTGCAAGGAAGCTAATGTGCTAGAATGAAAATTAGAAGTGAGAGGAGTAGAAAAGAAGGGGAACCAGACTGAAGAAGGCCTTGTGAGCCCATAAGCATATTGACTTTACTCTCAGCTGGGAAACTATTGCAGAAATTTTGATTGTTGCATTAGGAATAGACTATGAGGTAGACCATTTAAAAAACTGTTGAATCATTTAGGTAGAGATTAATGGTGACTTGAACTAGGGGTTAGCCAAGGAAAGGTGGGAATGAAGAAATACTTAGACTATGAATACATTTTCAGGGCAAATAAGTGAAATGTAGGGCATGAGAGAGAAGAGTCAAAGATGACTTTAAGGTCGTAGGGCTTGAGCAGCTAGAAGGATGAAGTTGTCCTTAATAAAGATAATGTGTAGAGTGTTTAGCCTGGTACCTGTTATGTGTTTCATAAAGGATGATCTCCTTACTGTAGAATAAAACTGAAGGGCTTTTTTATTATCTAGCATGCTTCTGTATACCTACACAAGCAAATAGAATGGTTCACCAAAATAATTCTATAACATGATAACTTTTAGTTGGAATATTGGAAATTTGGTAAACCATTTCCATCTATTGGTAAGAATTTTATTCCCTCACGGAAGGTAGAGCTTGTATTTTTCCATACAGTAGTAGTACAGGAGTAAGTAATGGCAAGTGTATCATCAGTAAACTTTTTTTAAAAATGAAAAGAAAAACTTAATATTTCTTTTAAGGAACATATGACTTGTTTATGCCCATTTTTTTTTCCCCTTCAGGATGCTGCCTTACGGCTGCTTAGCAACAGGAGATCGCTCTGGCCTCATTGAAGTTGTGAGCACCTCTGAAACAATTGCTGACATTCAGCTGAACAGTAGCAATGTGGCTGCTGCAGCAGCCTTCAATAAAGATGCCCTTCTGAATTGGCTTAAAGAATACAATTCTGGGTTAGTCTATTCTGTTTAATTATCCTTCTTCTGTACAAACAACAAAAGAAATCATCAGTTTCATAAACACTAATTTTATTTATTCCTTCATTTCAGGTTAAATATAGTGATACATAGGCCTTCCTAAAATCTTATGGATCGTTAATATTGAATTCTACTTTAGAGCAAATTTTAGAGGCCCTGCAATAAAATTATAGTACAGTGTAAGAATTCAAGTATTTTAAAGATAGCATATTAAAGGTTTTTTTTTTGTTGTTGTTGTTGTTGTTTTGTGCCAGGGATCGAATGCACGACCTCACGCTTGCCAGGCAGGCGCTTTATGCCACTGAGCTGAGTCCCTGGTTGCATATTAAAAGATTTAAGTGCATCAACGTCTGTCATTATGTGGATATATGAACTTAAATCTTAAATTTTTTAATAGATTAATTTATGATAGAAATAAATGAGTTTGTAGACTATAATTTTTCCACATTTCAAAATACAGTTCTTAGGACTGTATTATTTGTGATTATGGTGCTAGACAAGCATTAATATATAGGAAATAAATGAATTTCACAGTACTATAGTGGGAATGGTCCAGTGAAGCACGTGGTTACCTCTTACTATGTGCATGTGAACCTGAGCCCATCCACACTGAAACGTGACCTGTAAGATGCAGAAACTTGAATGGCTCAGGCTCATTTATCTAATGTCTTAGAAATTAGCCTGACATCCTTCTCTTTGGCCACTTCAGCGTATTCTGTTAATACGATTTTAGCAGCTTGGTGTTTTAAGTTCTCACAATTAAAAAGAATACAGATGTGGTTTGCCCCACACATTTAGAGGCTAGACGCCACTGTTGGTTTTTTTTCCCTCTTGTTTCAGGGATGACCTGGACCGAGCCATTGAAGAGTTTACCCTATCCTGTGCTGGCTACTGTGTAGCTTCTTATGTCCTCGGAATTGGTGACAGACACAGTGACAATATAATGGTCAAAAAAACTGGCCAGGTGAGGATACCATAGAGTCTGACAAGGGCCTCAGACCATTCCCTCAATTTCCCATACACCCTTATTTTATATACTGTCTGCTTCACATACTCATTGTTTGCATTAAAAGTAGTGAGCATTTCCTTAAATGTTTGAAAAGATTATTGTGATTATTACTATTTTTGGGGGTACCAGGAATCAAACTCAGGACCTCGTGCTTGCCAGGTAGGCATGGTGCCATTGAGCTATATTGCCAACCCCATTGTGATTATTTAAAAGTGTCCTATTCTTTCAGTATGAGAAATTGTATTTGGAATATATGTTTACCTATTGGAAGGAGCAGGTAATGTGCTAGACTTACTGACCTTTTTTGGTATTTTGAGACAGGATCTCACTGTGTAGCCCAGGCTGGCCTCAAAATTGTGGCAATCTTCTTGCCTCTCAAGTGCTGGGATTACAGGCATAAGCCACCACACCCTGTGAGACATGTTGATTTTAAAGGATATAAGCAGTACTGAAAAACTTGGGATGAATCATGCTTATATCATTTTCTCTTTTAGAGCATCAAATTTAATCATACATGAAAGTAAGGAGAAGAGTATGTTGAGGTAGCTCAAGAAGCTCAGTCAGGTTACTGAACATGAGAAACACTTTTCAGGTGAATTTCTGAGTGATGTGTCTTGCTTTAAATTTTTGATACCCTGTGTAACTTTTCAGTTTAGCTACCCCTAGAATTCTTCCCACTAGAAGCATACCAAAATGGAAATTTCTGAGCAACTTTATTTGTTTCCTGGCGTGAGTGGAACACAGAACTTTATAACCCCTGGGAATTCCGGATAGTTCAGCTTGCACCTTGGAAGGTTGAACCTTGTGTCCATATTTAAAGATTTTCTCTGACTCTAGTTAATCAGAGTAGATGTTTTAGTTTATCTTCATTTTTCCCTTATATCCTTCTAAAGTAATATTGAGGAATAAGAAGAAATACTTAAATCCAAAAAGTCAAAGATGACAGGAAAAGAGGCTACAGAGGATAGAATACACCAACAAGTTTGGAAAGACAGAAGAAAGAAGTGGCAGTAACTTAGAGCTAAGAAAATGGAAACCAGAGTAGTTTTTGAGAGCTTCGTCAGTCTCGGAAAAACTGTGGCATCTGAGGCACCAAGTACTGCTCAAGGGCACAGATAACGAGAGTTAAAAATGGGATTGGTTGGTAGTTTATATGTTGTGTAATTATTGCTGAAGTCCTTTTCCTTATCCCAAGAATGACATAAAGATTAGTTTCTGGAGAAACAAATTTTTCTGACTCAAGGAAAAGGTGTCATATTAAAATAGGGATGGAGTAAAAGTTGGCATAGTAAGTGGTACAATTTGCAGCTACTTCCACTTGGTTAGCTTGAAGAACAGTGGCAGCCAAGGTATATCCCACTGTCA
>RJWT010038415.1:0-12878 GCA_004365215.1 Cuniculus paca
TGTCTAATTGTTCTAGCTGATGTTTGGAAGACTATATTGAACAGGAGTGGTGATAGTGTAGTGAACATGCTTGTCTTCTTCCTGATTTCAGCAGGAAAGCTTTCAGCTTCTCTCCATTTAATAGGATATCAGATGTTGGTTTGTCATAAATATTCTTTATCAGATTGAGATAAAGACCTTTTATAACTATTTTCTTCAGGGTTTTTCTCACAAATGGATGTTGGATTTTGTCAGACTTTTTGTGCCTCTGTTGATTTTTGTCCTTGCTTCTGTTTATGTGATATGTTACATTTATTGATTTGCATATGTTGAACCATCCCTGCATCCCTGGAATGAATTCTACTTGGTAATGATGTGTGATCTTTTTGATGATTTGCTACCTTCCATTTCTTGTATCTTATTGAGGATTTCTGTATCTTATTGAGGATTTTCGCATCTATGTTCTTTAAAGAGATTGGCCTGTAGTTGTCTTTTTTGGTTGGGTCCTTTCCTGGTTTTAGAATCAGGGTAATGCTTGCTCTAAGGAAATAACTTGAGAATACTGCTCCCCTTTCAGTTTCATTAAAGAGTTTGGGGAGTATTGGCAATAGTCCTCTAAATTTCTTGTAGAATCCAGCGGTAAATCCATCAGGGCATGGGCATTTCTTACTTGGTAGTTTTTAAATTACTTCTTCATTTTCATTGACCGATACTGAATTATTCAGGATTTTTATATTTTCTAGGATATAATTTTTTTTTTGTTTCTTGTTGTTTTCTATAGAGCTCTTTTCCATCTTAATAGCTCAGTTGTTTGGTTACTTTCTTATAGCGAGGAGAGATCTAGCTCCCTTTAATTTTCTGTATGTTGATGTCATTTCTGCCTCTACTTGCTATATAGTTAGTGTACTTCATTATCTAAACTATTCATTTCTACTTATCTATCAAATATTTGCCCACTAGTTGGAAGCCATATACTTTGCTAGTTCCTGGAAATATTGAAATACAGGTGCCCCTCAGCTTATGATGGGGTTATGTCTCGATAAACCTATCACAAATTGAAAATTCTAAATTGAAAATTAATTTAATGTTCAGACCACTGAACATCATCATAGCTTAGCAACACAGTACACTTAGGATACCAGTTACTATCATTCTTGATTTGTGCCTGTTGAAAAACTGTAGCTCACTAGCTCCCCTACATCAAGATAGAATATTATACTGTATTATCAAGGAGAAATATCAAACTTTGAGTTATAGTTGACCTTCAATATCCACAGGGGACTGATTTGAGGATACTCCCTCCTGGGGACACTAAAGTTAAGGGTTTATTATTTGCATGTAATTCACACACATTTTCCCATTTACTAAGCCTCCACTTAACGATGGTTCAGTTTAGGATTTTTCAACTTTATGATGATGTGAAACTGGTGCAAAATTGATTGCAGAAGACCTAGTAAGGTGTTGTGCAACCTGAACACCGGAATATCTGCTATGTACATATGTGTGGTGGGTAGGGGAGGCACTGCCTGAACTGCATTGGAGACACACATACAGGGCTAGGCCTGGATACAGGTGATCAAGTAGAGGCTGCATCAGATGCAGCACCTCCAAGGTAAACAGTGTGGCATTTGAGGAAATGAAGGAGTAAATCAGTATGGAGGAGAGGAGACTTGAAGGTAAGCAGAGATCTTATTTACTGTGTTAGGAGCTTGAACCTTATTTTGCTGGCACGATCAGCCATTTCAGGACAATAGAAATGATCATTATATTTTTTAAGAGGGTGCATGCTGGGTGTGGCAGCACATGCTTGCTTGTAATCCTGGTGTCCTGGGAGGCTGAGGGAGGAGGATCAAGTTAGAGCCCAACCTGGGCAACTTACTGAGACCCTATCTCAAATTAAATCATTTCTTTTAAAATGCTGGGGATATAGCTCAGTGCAAAGATCCTGTGTTCCGTACCCAGTAATACCCCCCACTCCCATACACAGAGGAATGGATTGGATTGGAGTATGGAAGAAAAATTGTGTTAATAAAGACTAATTACTGTAAAAGGCTCTGGAATTGTCCAAGTGAAAAATGATGGTGGCTAGGATTAGGTGTGGGTGGAAGTATTAATATAATTGAAAGATATTTATCAGGTAGACTCTAGTACTTGGTGATTTATTAGATTGGGGTAGGGGAGAATCAGAGAGGATATCAAAAATGAACTCTCAACTTTCCATTTGTCAGATAATAGCAGAAGAAATAAATTCGGGGGAATTTAGAGTCTGTGTTAGACATATTTCATTCAAGATGATTTCTGGTTTTCAAACCATTATTTCTCTGGTCTTCAGGCTTTATTAATATCATTATTATTTTTGGGTTTTTTGACACATGGTCTTGCTGTATAGCCCAAGCTGGCCTCATGCTCAAAATCCTCCTGCCTCAGCCTCCTGAGTGCTGGGATTACAGGCAAGTGCCACCTGGCTCAAACTTTGTTATTTAACAGAAATTGTTTACATATTTACATGAAGCAACCATTGTCTCTTTTATGCTGCCTCTGTCCTATATGTTTTAATACTTAAAACCTTAATAGATTGTAAACTCTTTGGGAGGAGTGACTTCTTATGTTCCTGGAATTGAGAATGTACCTGGCACAGTTAGTGTTTAGTAAACGTGAATGAATGCCAGTTCATTTTGCTTCTTTATTTGTATGTCAGTCTCCTTGAAGATTAGTTCTTATTTAAAAGAATTGCCACATAGTGATTTCTAGTGCTTTGTACAGAGCTTGACTCTCAGTAAGGGCTCTGTAAACTTGAGCTTTTGCTTCTGTTATTTTCCTCATTGTTACCGCTTTAAGTACTGTATATTTATATTTTTGCTACTTTTTACTTCTGGGTGTTAAACTAAGTGATGATTTAGGGTGCAACCTGGGGCCCTGAATGGTTTGAGGGGGCTTGGGGAGGGGGTAGAAACAGAGGTAGGGAGGGCCCATTATTAGACATTTAAGTTTAACTTTAAAAAACTAAGGGGTTTGGGGTGTAGCTGAGTGCTTGCTTCCCATAAGTGAAGCCCTGGGTCAATCTCTCACGATCAAAAAAAAGGGGTGGGGGTGGGGAGAGAAAATACTGTGTATTACAAAAATACTCTAATTTAAAAAAATTTCAAAAGCCAAAAATAATGCAATTCAGAGTGATTGAGTCAGCCATTATTTACTGTGTCTAGTGGGGCATGGTGGCACACACCTGTAACCTCAGCACTCTGGGATTCAGTCCTAGCCTGGGCATCTCAGTGAGATCCTGTCTCAAAATTAAAAAAATACATAAATAATTAATAAGGGGCTGGGGATATGGCTTAGTGCAAGGCACTGAATTTAATCTCCAGTACTACAAAAGCAAAACAACAGCATTACTTACTGTGCTTTATTTCAGATACATCTATATCATGGGAATACAAGAAAGAAATGAGAAACTGTTTTATCGAATACTACAAGATGATATTGAAAGTCTAATGCCAATTGTGTACACACCAACAGTTGGTCTTGCTTGTTCCCAGTATGGACACATCTTTAGAAGACCTAAGTAAGGCCTGTTTTTGAAAATAGATAAGCAGATGATTATTGTGTTTCAAAAAAAATCATTCCATAACACCTATTAGATTTCTGTGTGTTACATTCTTATCCCAACCATCTCACAAAAGCTTAATTGGATTAAAAGAGATTAATTAAAAGCCCAGTGTGGGTTTTATATCTTTCATTTTTGTAAGAATTGCATAATGCATTCCTTTAATTTTTTGTAAGTGTTAGAAGAATTGTGTACTTTTTGCAACCTTCCCCTTTCCCCAGTAAGTTCTTAATTTTTGGTGGCAGATTCTCTGTAATTACCATTGAAGTTTTTGGGATTCTGCCTGTTCAAGGGATTGATTCTTTCTCACTTGTCAGTTTTAATTTCTGTTATTTGTTCTGCTTTTTTAAATCAGCTTTCATGAATTTTAATTTCATATGGTTCTAGCATTTCCAAATATTTTAAATGGAAGGAATACAGAAATGGGCCATTGTGTAAGTTCTGAATGAGCCACCTAATCCCTCTGAATGTGTTTTCTCTTGTTAAAAAGCTTTTGAGAAGAAACAAATTGATGGTTCTTTGTAAACTTATAAGCATTATGAACATGCTATTTTTCCTTAAAGTATGTCTTGTTTCTCATATTAATTTTCTCAATCTTTATATTTGCTCCATGTCCCTCTAACTTACTGATAAAAATGTAGAAATTCAGTCAAGGTGTGATAGCATTTATCATCAGTCTCTTCAGTTTTTCTTCATGTATTCTGGTGGCTCTGAAACTCTTAAATTGGAGTTACTCTGTTGGACTTAATAAAAATGTTTACCCTGCCAGCTCTCATCTTCCCATTTCCAAAACTGATTGATGAAAGAGGGTTTGGTGACCTGGATTTTAGCAATTGTGTTACTGGTTTTGCCTGGAAGATACTGTCTATTCTAATCCATATGCTGCCTTCAGTTAATGCACATAAAACCTTTCTATGATAAAATCCAACTGTTCACCACTTTGATAGTTTATTAGAATAGTGTTTCTCAAGCCAGATTAAAGAATAGAGGGAAACAAGCATACTACTGTGTGAGCCTTACCCCTGGGATTCTGATTTGAGTGCTCTAGGTTTGGGTTCAGATTTGAGTGTTTCATAAAAATCCCTGGTGTCCTTCTCATGTGCACCCAGAGATGAGCAGAGATGAGATGGAAAGAGCATGGCTTTGAGTGAGAGCAAAGAGTGTGTATTGCATAAAAGACTATGTAGGAGATGTTTTTATTCTGTTTTGGGTGTGAAAGATGATCACTGAATCTTGTTTGGTTGATTAGTCTTAACTCTGAGCCAGTTAAATCAGAATCTGTAGGGATGGGGCCTAGCATTCTAAAATGCTCAATACAGCTGGGCATGGTGGTGCGCTTCTGTAATCCCAGCACTTGGGAGGCTGAGGCAGGAGGATCATTGCAAGTTCGAGACCAGCCTGGGTTACGAAGTGAGCCCCAAGGCCAGCCTGAACTGCACGATGAGACCCTGTCTCAAAAAGACAAAAAATAAATAAAATAAAATAAAATAAAATGCTCATCAGATAATTATGTAATCATGGTTGAAAAATTTCTAGACTACACTGATTTGAACTACAGTAGTAATACCCAAGTTAAGATATCAGTGAAAAAGTTAAATGTAAAAATAGGTTTGAAGGCAGTAGGAACCATCTCTGCTTGACCTGTTTTTAGAACTTACATGTTTCTTTTTTTCTGTTTCTCTCCTTCCCTTCTTGTCCCCCTGCAACCCCCAACCCCTTTTAAAATCTGGATTATTAAAAAAAAAATAAAAATAAAATCTGGATTATTTCAATTAGATAACAGTATATTATGCTTAACTTTATGTTAGCCATTCCACAATATATATATATTTCAAAATAACATGTCATACATGATATGTACTTTTTGTCAACTTTTTACTTATTTCAGTGCTTTAAGTGTGTCATCATTTGTGTGAACTTACTGTAATTTCCTTCCCTCCCTTCTTCAAATTTCAAATTTTGAGTTTCAGTGAGTTTTTACAGTAGTTTACTTGCCTTATTTTTTTTATGTTGGGGTTTATTTTTACAGTGGTTTTTATTGGAGATGTATTGTTTATTTGAACATGTGATGTGGATACATTTCATCTTGAGTAAAATGATCGCATCACTTAACAGTAATCTTTGTTACTGCTGCCATGTGAACAATGTAATAATGATTTGAAGTAGATAAAAATGTTTGAAAATAAATCAATGTGACTAAGCTAAATTTGCTTGGAAATTATACCATGTCTAGATATTTGATTAAAATACCTAAGCATTCCAGTTATGGACAAAAAATTAGAAACAAAAAACTGTCATGAAATGCAAAGGTGTTTTTGTTCTGTTGCAGGGGATTATTTATTTCAATCTCAGACAGAGGTCATGTTAGATCAATTGTGGATAACTGGCCAGAAAATCATGTTAAGGTACTAATAGCACAACCCTCCTTTTCACAATGTTTTCTCTTTCCTTGTAAGTTAACTCTACATTGCCAAGAACAATTTTTCATTATTGCTCTGATTTATCTTATACTTCTATACATGCAGATGTAGTGCTTTGTGTCTGAGGAGATGGTAATTGTAATAGTTCTAAATGGGTTATGGTATGATACAGACTTGAGTTTGAGAACGAAAATGGAGTTGGTCCATGAGGCGAGCCCTCTCACTGCCACTGCCACTCCAGTGTCCTGCCTTCTTCCTTCTCTGTTTCACTAATGATTGTGTAGGTGGGGAAAATACATTAAAATATTATAAAGACTTATTCTGGAGGGTATTGGAGAGTATTGGTTATGCCTTTCTTTCAAATTAAGGTAGATTTAGATCCTTAGCAAGTATAAAACTCTGAAAACAGTTTTAACTTTAGCAAATATAGTATAAATGTTTGTCAATGTGACTATATTTACATAAAGTGTAATAACTTATTTCAAGATCTTTTGATAGGCTTTGGTATTTATAGGCGGTAATCTTACTTGCCTTTATAACTTATGTCTTCTTATCAAATTAAACATTGATGAATTCATTAGTTCAGATAGTCTAGGAAAAAAATGGTATAATATAGCCGGGTGTGGTGGCTCACACCTGTAATCCCAGCACTCGGGAGGCTGAGACAGGTGGATCGTTGTGAGTTCGAGACCAGCCTGGGCTACAAAGTGAGCTCAAGGCCAGCCTGAACAGCATAGTGATGAGACCCTGTCTCAAAAACAGGGCTGGGGATCTAGCTCTGGTCTAAGCGCCTGCCTGGCAAGCGCAAGGTCATGAGTTCAATCCCTGGTGCCGCAAGAAAAAAATTTAAAAAATTTAGAAAAAAAGGTATAATAACTAAGTTCACTGATGTGACCTTAAAACCTTATATGTACATATATAAATTTTAAATGGTAGATCTTTTTTCTCCTTTACTGTTGCTACGGGTTTTCTTGTTTGGCCTACATTATTCTGCTGAAGTAGCATGCTGTTTATTTCAAAACTTTTTTTTTTCTTAAGGTAATTCTTTATCAGAATTTTGTTCACTTTTTTCGTAGTCTTTCTCAAAGGTACATGCCTTGAATCCTAGCTACTTGGGAGGCTGAGACAGGAGAATCACCAGCTCAAGGCCAGCCTGAGCAACTTAGCAAGACCCTGTATCAAAATAAAAAAGGGTTGAATGTAGCTCAATATCCCTGAGTTCAATTCCCAGTTCTACAAGAAAGAAAGAAAGAAAGAAAGAAAGAAAGAAAGAAAGAAAGAAAGAAAGAAATCAGATTGACCCTTCAGTCAGACAGAAGCGTTGTGTTTCCAAACCTAAGTCAGAGGGAAATTAAATCTAGGTAATTCTCTTTTTAATGTACTGTTATAGGCAGATATTCTAGATTGTTTGTTTCATTGAATTACATTGGAATTCAGTGAGAAACAATTTTAATTATTTCTAAAAGTGAAAATATATGATGAAAATCAATGTTGTTTGAATGTATTTCTTTGGTGCTACATTTCGGGCAACTTTTAACGTGAATTTTTTTTTTATTTTGTTTGTAATTAAGGCTGTTGTGGTGACTGATGGGGAGAGAATTCTGGGTCTTGGAGATTTGGGTGTCTACGGAATGGGAATCCCAGTAGGAAAACTTTGTTTATATACAGCTTGTGCAGGAATACAGCCTGATAGATGCCTGCCTGTCTGTATTGATGTTGGAACTGACAATCAAGTGAGTAATATTTTCCCCCCTTGAACTTACTCCTGTAATTTAAAAAAAAAATTCCTCATTTGAAGATGATTTAAGTAAAGAAAATTTAAAAAGGAAAAAAAGAAGGGAAAATCTTTGGCTAGGAATGTAGCTCAGTGGTAGAATCCTTGCATATCATACCTGAGGTCCCTGGCTTCAGTTTCCAACACAACAAAGAAAGAAGGGAAAATCTTGTAATTGGATATTGATCTTTTTTTAAACTCCACTTTTAATATTTATACAAGTAATAGTTGACTAAGCCTATTAGAAACCAAGTACTATAATTTTTGTTTTATATGTTTAAACTAGTAATGTAATTAGAGATTTTACCTTTTTTATAGGCACTCTTAAAAGATCCATTTTACATGGGATTGTATCAGAAAAGAGATCGCTCACAACTTTATGATGATCTGATTGATGAGTTCATGAAAGCAATTACTGACAGGTATCGTTAAAAGTTTAACTACATGAAAGTACCTCTAATTGGTGGTGGTGGAGACCATAGTTCTGTTTTATTTTTTGTGAAGTTAAGCAAGACTAGATTAAATTTTGGGAATGTGCTGATGCAAGGTGGTACTCTTGCTGTGCCTTGCTGTTTTAAGTTACCTCACATCTGAAATGAAGTCTGCATTCACCATTCTTACCCAACCCTCACTGCTTAGTTTTCCATTCAGCCCTTGACAGTAGGCTGACCACTGTGCCACTAAATAAAGATG
This sequence comes from Cuniculus paca, assembly GCA_004365215.1. Taxonomy (NCBI): domain Eukaryota; kingdom Metazoa; phylum Chordata; class Mammalia; order Rodentia; family Cuniculidae; genus Cuniculus; species Cuniculus paca. The sequence goes on from RJWT010038415.1 coordinate 8,468, forward strand.
TTCTACAACTTTTATCCTTCTCCCTGTTCACTTCATTGCAGTGTGTGGCGAGGTCTTCCAACTCCTACGTACTTGAAACTTTCTCTTGACTACTAAACAACTCTTTGTCTTGTACTTTTTATTTTGTCATCTTCACAGGGTTTTTTTTGGTTGTTGTTGTTTTTCACTGCCTTAAGTGTTGATGACTATGTGGTCATCTCTTTGAACTATGCAAACTGTGACTCTGTGTGTGTGTGTTTTAAATCAGACCCAGGGCCTCATGTATACTAGCCAACTGGTCTACCCCTAAGCTATGCCCATAACTCTTACTTGGCACACATTTACAGTGGACTCTGACATTTATGTATTTGATTCTTAAACCTGTGTAAACTCATCCCTGTACTCCGGTATTTCTAACAGCTGGAAACTTCCATTGGGATACTCTGTTACTACTTTGTATTCACATTTCAAGCAGTTCTGTAGTCCCAGCCTCTATTAATGATAGTAACAATTACCTTATTGCCAAACCTTTGATCTTGATGTTACCTTTGACTTTTTCTTCATCAGCCACCCATGCAGTCAAGGAGATTATGTCTCTTCCTTTACCACAGTCTTGTTCTCGCCTCATCTCTCTTCTGGATTTCTCTAAACCTTCTCCCAGTTTCTCTTCACTTCTTCCCCATTTCGACACCATATCAGTCTTCTAAAGGTGTGCACTTTATTATGTCATTCTTTTGCTTGACATCATCTCTCAATGGTTTTTGGTTGCCACAGGATATACCCCAAACTTTATCTTCATGACCCAGCTGTCACCTGCCTGCCTTTTAAATTACTAGCACATGTAAGGTACTAAAAGATTAATTCCTTTTCAGAGGTGTTCTAGTTACTTTCTCTTTGCTGGGATAAAATATCTGGCTTCCACAAATTAAAGGAGGAAAGGTTTTTATTTAGCTCATGGTTTTTACAGGTTTCAATCCATAGTCGGCTGGTTCAAGGCAGGGCAAGCCTGGCATAGGAGAAAGAGTTCAAGGAATTGCAGCAAGGGATCAAGGATGATGAGGGATGTATAGACTCCAGGCTACACCAGCAGTGATCCACCTCTTCCCACCAGACTTCATCTCCCATCATCACCCCCTGCTTTAAACCTGTCAGTAAACTGATCCATATCACAAACCCAAGTCACCTCCCAAGAGCCCCACCTATGAGCGCATGATGCTTTGGGAAGACATCTAAATATAAACCATAACATGAGGCAACGTTGACACCAAGTCCAAATCCTGAACTTTTCATCTTCCTGGACATTATCATCTCCCCTTTTCCTCTCATTTCCCTACCTTGGACAGCCCAATAGTTTCTCCTTAGTCACTCAAGTTGCCTTGGCATTGTGACAGTTTCTTCCTCATTTCCCAGTTGGTCCTCATCACCAATTTCTGTTTGTTTGTTTGTTCCAATGTTCTCATAGTTGTTCTTTGGTCACCTGTGTCATTTTCAGGTTTTTCACAATATAATATATAATATAATATAATATGTCACTTCTTCTTTTCTTACCTCTGTCCACACCACTGTGGAGTACATTACTGGTGAGTTCATCCTTGCTAATGGGAGTCTTACATGAATTCTTCTCTCACCTGCAGCCTTCAGTAATTGTACATGGGATGTAGAGGAAAGTCCCTTTTATTTAATTTGGCATTCAGAATTCTCTCTTCTTTGGCCTTATTTAGTATGCACTCTCATATTGGTATTTACCTGTTAACAAGGATATGTATATCAAGAACAGTTTTTTTTAAGAGAATAAAACAAATACAAAATAAATCAGAATATTCAATTAAAACAAAACAAAGAATGTGATACAAGACTTCAAAACAAAATAAAAATAAACCAACAATGGTTACCATGTTGCCCCTTGCTGTCTTCAAAATAACTTCCCATACCATCAAGCATGATAAAATCAAATACAACAGAACAGAATAAAACCAGTGAAAACAAAACAATGAAAGCAATACAGGACTTCAAAACAAGGCAGTTGGAATACCACAGTGGGTACCATAATGCATGTTGTTATCTTCAAAGTAGCTGTTTATATCATCAGACATAAAAACAAAACAAAATAGAATAGTTAAAACAATGAACATAATATAATAATGCCTCTTGTTATCTTCAAAATAACTGCCCATACCCTCAGACATAATACAGTCAAATAAAACAGAATAGAATAAAACCAATCAAAAGAAAACAATGAAAGCAATACAGGACTTCAAACAAGACTATAGGAAAAACATAGTTTTTAAGATTCAGAGACAGAGTCCCTTCGTTTTCTGAAAGTTACTTAGTGTTTGTGTGCTGTGAACCCTCCTAGGCTTTTCGAAATTCTTGCTGATGTCATGTGGGCTCATTATGCTACTGCATTGTTTTTAATCACTTGGTGATTTTTTTTTAAGTAATCTCTACATTTTGGGTCTAGTCTTTAACAGCCTCTGAAAATGTTTAGATGACCTTTAACATAATACGTTGCATTATGTATTTTTAAATGCTGTCATAAGAAATATTAGACAGGAAATCTGTCTCATAGTGGTATTTTCAACACAACCATTATGGGTTTTGCTGTTTTTAGATATGGCCGGAACACACTTATTCAGTTTGAAGACTTTGGAAATCATAATGCATTCAGGTTCTTGCGAAAATATAGAGAAAAGTACTGTACCTTCAATGATGACATTCAAGGTAAAGCAAAAAGGAAACTAGGTTTTTGATTCCTACTAAACATTTATGAAGTGCCTTTTTTATTTTTAAAAATCTTCATTTTTCTTTCAGGAACAGCTGCAGTAGCTCTTGCAGGTCTTCTTGCAGCCCAAAAAGTTATTAGTAAACCAATTTCAGACCACAAAATCTTATTTCTTGGAGCAGGAGAGGTAAGCTCTTACAAACTTTAGAATATAAAAAGAACACTCTCTTAGAATTAGAAAGTAGGAAAAATTGTTGATGCTCATAAAGAGCACAGTGGGCTTATAATTTTGTTGAAGTGGAGTGTATAAATTTTTTGGTATAAGAGATAATTTAAAATATGTTGAGGGAAAATATCACAAAGAATCGATTTTTGTGTGATTTGTAAGGGATAAACCAAATATTCCTCATAACATAATCTTGATAAAGTAATTCATACACTTCATTGTACTGTAGTCTTTACATTTCAATTTTGTGTTTTGTTGGACAGGCTGCCCTTGGAATTGCAAATCTTATAGTTATGTCTATGGTAGAGTATGGACTCTCAGAAGAAGAGGCACAAAAGAAAATATGGATGTTTGACAAGTATGGTTTATTAGTTAAGGTAAAATATTTAACAGTAAACAGTCTTGCTTCATACTTTAATCATAATCTATTTTTTCTTGCTCCTTAAGAGATAAAATTCCTATTATGTATTGTTATAGTTAACCCTTATAAAGCTAAGGGAGTTTTGTTTTGTTATTTGGTGCTTGGGATCAAACTCAGGGCCTCCTGTATGTTAGGCAGGTACTTTACCGCTAAGTTACACTTCAGCCCTAAAACTAAGTTTTTAATAGGAACTTGGCATATCCTACTCATGTGATTAGGAGCACGTCTAATAGTTGAGCAGAAATGCTTTAACCCATAATCTAAAAAAAAAAAAAAAACTGTGGACCCTTCCTTCCCCACCAAAAAAACTTGTATTCCTGAAACCAGTTCATGGATGATAAGGAGCTCCCTCAGATTATTTTAGTGCCCCTCAGGCTTGCCTGCCTTCCTTTGCATTGGTTACTATTTTTATTAGCTTAATGTCGCAGATCTTACACCATGTGATACTGAAGTATAAACAGGTTCGTATTTCAGTCTATCCAGTATACAGTGCTATTGTATTTTTGTGTGAACACATCCTACTATAATGACATAGCAGTTACTTACCATTTACATCTGTAGAGCAGGCTATCTTAGTGTACTTTGCTGCAGTTCTGAAATCTTAGTACCAGCTTCTATTAAACAAAAAATAAAATGAAAAAGTATAAGAAAGAAAAATCTTGAGTATGTCTGGAGTTGTTTCTGCATCTTCTAATCTGTTCCATCGATGTTGGGGTCTTTTTGCCAGCACCATGCTGTTTTTAATCACAGTAGCTTTGTACTACAATTTCAAGTTGGAGATTGTGATGCCTGCTGCCTTACCATTTTGTGCAAAATGACCTTTGCTATTTTAGGTCTGTTCTGGTCCCAAATGAATTTTAGGATCTACTAAGATGGAAAATGCAGGAAAGATGGATAGATTCCAAGTTAACTTTTGAATTACCAAAACTGAAGGTATAAAAATTCTAAATAAGCCAGTATCAGTCAGTGAAATTAAAGATGTAATTAAAAACTTAACAAAGAAAAATTTAGGCCCTGATGGATTCATTGGTGAATTCTACAAGAAATTTAGAGAAGACCTAAT
>RJWT010038416.1:0-12870 GCA_004365215.1 Cuniculus paca
CCAGCCTGAAATGCATGGCAAAACCCAGTCTCAAAAAAAAAAAAAAAAACAGCTGTGTGGGGCCAGGGATTTAGCTCAGCGGCGGAAGCACTCATCTGGCAAGTGCAAGGTTGTGGGTTCAATCCCTGGTATCAAAAAAAACAAAAAACAACAACAAAAAAAGCTGTGATCAGAGGTGTGCTTTTGAATCATTAGTCTGCAGGTTATATTTAGGAAAAAGGTACAGAGGTAAAAACAAAAAATGAGGCTGTAAGTCCAGGTCTATGGGGGTCAGGTGATAAAGATGATTATAGGGATGTAATATAAATACGTTGTGAAGGGAAACAGTTTGCAATAGAATGGGCACAGGCAATGCACACAGGACAAGATACAGGCAGTAAGGAGTTGTAGGTATTCAAACTTACACATTTGACTGGCTAAGAAAACGGGCATTCTTTTCATAGAAATTTGTAATACCAAAGATACATCTTAGTAGGATCTTGATAAATTCATTGAAGGAATTAAGGACAATTTTGCTGGACAGTTGAACCTTCCAATTTACCTTTTATTCTACTTTCTTGTGGAATTTTCCTTTTCCCTTCTTCAAAGATGTCCCTCTGGGAGTTGTATTACCATTGAATCCGGCTACCGAGGGAAAGTCTCATTAGTTGTTTTTGTGTGTGTGTGTGTGTGTGTGTGTGTGTGTGTGTGTCCTAAATGGTCGTTCTTTTAGAGTTACGTGGTGATGAATATAGAAAGTAAATATCCTAATGGAGTCTACTTCATCCCATGCTAGCCAGTTGCTTAGGATACCGTAGGGGCAACGCCTCCCCCCACATACAAATGAAGGAACACATACCAGTAAGTTACAAATAGCTTTTTAAGAAACGATTTTTTTTAACTACTCTTAGAATTCATCTATTTAAGGCTGGCAATATATCAATAATTATACCACTGGTGTTAAATTCCATGTTGTATACTTAAGTAGATTTTTAATAATAATGGTCTACTTTAGGTAATTTCACTGAGTTTATGTTGGTTTCTGCTTTCACAATACACCTTTTGTGACTTAGAAAGACACACTGTAACTTGGATGTCAAGAATAAGTTTAGACATCTACTGATTTAGACTTTAAATAATGGAGCCTTTATGTGAATGAGGGTCTCCTTTTGCCAAACACAATGCAATAAACTACATTATATTAATTTTTTCTGGCACACATACTATTACTTACCCAACCCCTACTCTTGATGACTGACAGAAACTCAGGCTTTTTTTAAACTAAGAATTGAACCCAGGGAACACAGGGCTACATCCCCAACCCTTTTTTTTTTTTTTTTTGCGGCACCGGGGATTGAACTCATGACCTCGCACTTGCCAGGCAGGTGCTTACACCACTGAGCTAGATCCCCGGCCCCTCAACCCTTTCATATTGTGATGGTCTTACTAAATTGTCCAGGCTGGCCTCCAACTACTTTTTTTTTGAGAGAGTCTTGCTATATATAGTTCAGGCTGGCTTTGAACACACTGTAGCTCAGGCTAGCCTTGAATTGCCGAGATCCTCCTGCCTCACCCTCCTAAGTAGCTACTGTTACAATTGTGCACCACCTGATGCAACCACTTTTGGGTACTCTTGTTAGACTTTTGTTTCCTCATTTATAAACCTCAGCCTCTTTTCCCTGATAAGCTAAGAAAAAATGCTCCAAAGACAATTTATTGCTAAATCATCTCCTAGATAATTACATGGAGGCAACTAGCTCAACCTCTTAAATTCAGTGGTGGGTATTTTGTCCCAGCAACAAGGAAGCGACTAATACACAGCAAGACGCTGTCTCAAAAAAAGAAAACAAAAGCACCACATTACTGGTTCTTTTCCAATTAATCTTTAATTCTATGCTTCAAAATACAAACAATAAAAATTGGAAATTGGGAATTGAGCAAGGGAAAAATTAGGCATTGTGGCAGTTAGGGTGGGATTTTCTCCTCGTGGGCATTGGGATCTGCCTGGAATTGATGGAACGCACTTCTAGTTGTGTCTGGGTGGGTCTGAGAGGCATGGCCTTGAGGTCTCTGGTTATTCCCTTGCAACTCAGGCTTTCTTTCCCCTATTCTGCTTCCTGGCTGCCATGAGGTGTTTTTTCCTCTGCCAAGCCCTTCTACCCTGCTATTCCTGCCTTGGAGCAAGCCAGCCATGCATGGATTGAAATGGTGAATGAAAGTAAAATTCTTTTAAATTGAGGGTGATGGGTATTTTATCCCAGCAACAAGAAAGTGACTAACACCGAAATAACACAGGTTGACTACATCAGCAAACTAGGACACTTGGGGTGAAAGAGGATGCTATTATTTATAGGCCTCCTGAGTGGTGGGATTACTGAGTGGTGGGTTACCAGCATGCACCACACCTAGGTATTTAGTCCTATTTTGCATTGTGATTCCTTTGATAGAATCCTTGACAGAATTCAGTCTGTATTTGAACTTCCTAGCATCTAACTTAGTACCTCCTTAGGTAGTATTTTTCTCTACTATGCATTTCTAAATTTTAAGAAAGTTCTCCCTACGTTCAACTTTATTATTCTCGTCCAATCCAAAACCCCTAATAGCTAGGCGTGGCAGCACACGCCTATAATCCCAGCACTATGGAGGCCAAAGCAGGGGTATCACCATGAATTTGAGGACTGCCTGAGCTACACAGTGAGTTCAAGGCCAGCCTGAACTATATAGTGTCTTGAAAAAAACCAGAACAAAACAAACTCATAACCATGAGTTTTCATAATGCTCAGCCAAAGGCATGCATTGTGTATTATGAGCTAACTTTTTAGGTACATGGAATAGTTATTAGTTATGTATTATTTTCAGGAAGGGAAACAGAATATGGTCGAGTAATTTGTGCTGCATGGTTCAGATGAAGAACCTTCGTTGAAAGGCTGCAAGGCTCTACCATTTTGTAGCCACCTATCTTGGAAAATTTACATCTCTTTCGTAGTATAATTTTCTTCTAGGCTGTAAGAATCAAGTAATATAGACAATTCCATTAATTACAATCAGGGTCCTTATCTAGCTTGTTCACAACTTTATCCCATGCACCTAATACAGGCAGTAGCAGGCCCAGAATGAATACTCAGTAATCTGAACAAACAATGAATAATGGCTCCCAGGCACAATGTCTTACAAGTACTTCTTAGGTGCTAATATTATTCTCTTAATCATCCCTCCCATGACCTGGTTTCTAGACCTCTGTTACATTAAGTGCTCTGGTTTATCTCCTGATGTGATTCTTTTAAGTACTGTGTAAGTAAGGCAATTTTGCATTATTTGAACATAGTTATTTTAAGAAAGTACACAGACGAAAAGTCTGCTGGGAAAAAAGCTAGTTATTTGCTTACACAAAGAATTGGCACTTGACACTCTTTCAATACCACTTGGCAAAGAGAATAATTTAAAAAGAGTATTAAGGTTTAGGGCTTTTTGATGGTGGGGGATTTGTCAGTAATGGCTGCGACAGAAATTTGTTGGTATTCCCTAAGATATAAAAGGTGGAGGGGATGGGACACGTTAAGTAGTCGGGAAAAGATGGAAGGCTAAGCCAGCTGAATAAAAAGGAGCATTTCTTTTTTTAACCAACCCAAGTTACAAGCAAGAGTCTGAGGTAAAGAGGAAGGCAGCTATGGAAAGGAGCTCGAATTACAAATTTCAGATAAAGGGAATCAAAGGACGAGTTACAGGATTGTTGCCCAGCTAAAAAGAAAATCCTATCTCTTCCCTGAGCTAATTACTCCGGCTACATTTAGATTAAAAGTCGTTTTCTTTCAGTTAGGCTGTATTACAAACGCCCACCTATATTTTGTCTATTAAACTGAAAACACATCTTTTTAAAAAATAAAACTGCAGTTACACAGAGAAATGACTCTAGAGCGGCCTTATTCGCAAGCTAGGCAAGTGGAAGCATTCTTCTTAAGCTGAAATTCGAGTGGAGACCCTTCCAAATGCAATCAGACGCTGCTGCAGCACATTTCTTAACAGGCTGAGTCGACTCCAGGGATCAGATAAGGTGAGAATCTGGTTGGGCCGATTCGGCTCCCCACCTTCAGTTTTCTTCCCTTTGCAGGGTGGGTCGGATTCCGGCCACCAGGTATTCCGCCGCCTTCAGTCGCAACGCTCAGTCGCACCGCCTGCCGAGGTCCCGGATAAGCCGGCTCAAGTCTGCCAACGAGGGAGCTGTCTCCAGACACCATCGCTAAAGCCGACAGGCCGAGGTCGCCGTGGGAAGAGCGGTGGGCCCTCCTGTTCCCTTGATCACCGGCGGACAGGGTCAGATAGTTCAGGGCCATCTTCGAACACCGCTAGCAGTTTCTCCCTTCCGTCCGTGGGTCAGGGAAGCGTCTCCGCCGCTCCTAAAATCGGTCCAGCGCAACTCTGACGCACAGACCGCCTCCCCCGCACGCCATGACTAACGCGAGGCCAATGAGAAGCCGCCTTGGGCCCGTACGCAGGCGCACTGCGCGCGCCCTCCCCGACCGACAGCAGGCGCGGCGGGCGTTTACGTCAGGGCGCCGGAGCGCACGGACGTGGGGCTTCCGAGTTTGCGCAGTCGCTGTGTCGGCGGCGACCCTTCAGCCTGGGCGGGGAGGGGGCGACGTTGAGATGGGGGCGGCGGCTGCCGAGGCAGACCGCACCTTGTTTGTGGGCAACCTGGAAACTAAAGTGACAGAGGAGCTGCTTTTCGAGCTCTTCCACCAGGTAAGTGGCGATCGGGATTTGCCCCGTGGCTCCTGGGTTTCCTGGTTGCCAGGGGCCTGCCCCAGGCCACCCCGCTTCCTGGCCGGAGCTCGGCGGTCGGAGACCGGGGAGGGCTGCCCGGGAGCGGAGGGCGCACCGAGGGCGGTGGGAAGCGAGGCGCTCGCTGGGTGTCGCTTTATTGGAAGAACCGTAGTTGGTTCGGTCCACGAGTGCCGACGAAAGGTAGGAGAGGAACCTGCAGTCAGGCGTGCCCGTGGTCCGAGTTCGGGGTCCTGAGACACGTAATAATACCTGGGGGTCTTCGTTGAGCAGCGCTTTTGTGCTTTCCTCTTTCTGTCTAATACAGGCAGTAGCAGAATGAGTACTCAGTATTTTTTAAGATTTGACTTCGGTTCGTCGGATTCCGACGATACAGTATTTCACTTTCTGTGTCTGTTAGCGCCTCAGTGAGTTACAAAATTGCAGGATTATTCCGATATTTTGAAAAACTATGTGCACTCGGTCGAAAAGCTGCACAGTAGTGTTCTGTATCAAAATGTGTGAAAAAGGCTAAGTATACCTCTGCTCCCAGTCCAGTTACCCGCGCTAAGTGATTATGTATGATTAATCGATACAAAAGGAATTTTTAGTCTGAGAAAGTCACTTTGTAATACTGTCGATGTTTTCCCATGGAATGGGGAAATGATAGCTGTTGGATCACCTTTTTAAAACGTTCTGTGGTATGAAATGTAAATTCATTGAGTGTGTTTACAGCGCAATGTAGGCCCCTTTCTCCAAATAAGTTAATCTTATTTTCAGTCATAACTTAAGATTTTCATTCTGACCAAAATGAAAAGCCGTTTCCTTTAAATTTCTGATTATGCGTCTGTTTTTCAATTTTGTGTTCTCTTTTATTTGTAGGCTGGGCCAGTAATAAAGGTGAAAATTCCAAAAGATAAGGATGGTAAACCAAAGCAATTTGCATTTGTGAATTTTAAACATGAAGTATCTGTTCCTTATGCAATGAATCTACTTAATGGAATCAAACTTTTTGGAAGACCCATCAAAATTCAGTTCAGATCAGGTAACTCTTCCATGATAAGGGGAGAAGGTTGTTTACTACTGTTTTTTTTTTTATTATTCAATGTTAAGTAGCCTTTTTTGGGGGGCAAAATACTTTCTTAGCCTTTGTAAATAGTAGACTTAATTCCTGAAATGGATTACATTGACACATGGATTTTGAAAATTAAAATTTTAAAATCGCTTAAAATTTCATTTTGGCTTACTGAAAATAACATACAAGCTTTATTAGAGGTGTTTGGGTTTTAGATTATTTAAAGGATCTTGTATAATTTTCTTAAAATGCTTACCCTGGCTGCTTTGTGAGTTACTTTCACAAATTTCCATATTTGATCATGTAAAGGTGAAACTTCCCATATAATCTGTCTTACAGTTAGTGCGAAGATTGGAATATGGCTAGACTGCTTATTTATACAATACATAGTGCCTTGTTTGGAATGCGTTGTTGTGCATGTCTGTTATTACATACTTTTAAAACTGTAAAGAAGTCTATAGTAACTTGAAATTTTTTCATTTAAACTGTAATTATCCCTTTGGATTGATTTGGGGTGGGGAGACATACTTTAAAATTAAGTTTTCTATTTGAGTTCTTGAAATTATTTCATTTTAGGAAGTAGTCATGCCTCACAGGATGTCAGTTTGTCGTATCCCCAGCATCATGTTGGAAATTCAAGCCCTACCTCTACATCTCCAAGCAGGTAATTTTTTTTAATGCTTATTAGTACATATTTGCTGTACATATTAATTACATTCAGTATATATAGCACATCTGAATTCTTTTTAGTTCCCCTTGACCTCCTTTTCCTCTATACTCCCACTGTCTAATTCCCCTTCCCAGTGGTATGTGATCTGACTTCCTGTTTTGTATCATCTTTTATTTTCCTCTTAGATTATTTATATTTTTCGGTTTCTCATGTAAGAAACCTTGAGATACTTGTTTGTGTGTCTGATTTATTTATTTCACTTAATATGGTACACCCATTTTCCTACAAATGACTGAAGTTTATCCCACATATGGCTGAATAGTACTCCATTGTGTAAAACAAATACATTTTCTTTATCCATCTGTTGATGAACATATAGGCCACTTCCAAGATTTAGCTATGAGTTGTGTTATAAATTTAGGTGTGCATGTGCCACTGTAATATATCTTTAACTCTGTTGGGAAGATACTTAGAAGAGGGATAGCTGGGTCAAATGGAATTTCTAGTTTTAGTTTTTTGAGGAATGTCTATAGTGATTGTGCGATTGTACTAGCTTACATTCCCACTAGCAAAGTAGAAGGTCCCCCCTCCCCCTTTTCCAGTCTTGCTTGTGCTTGTTATTTGATTTCTTGATGATATTCTTTCTGGAGTAAGATGGAATTTCAGTGTTGTAATTTGGATTTATCTAATGACTGGTGATGTTGAACATTTTCCAGTGTGCTGGGATTCAGACATAGGCAGAGTGATCTAACCTTGGTATTGACATATTGCCAAGTGCAGCTTTAAGTCTAGATTAAGATATATGTTAGGCACGTATTTTATGACTGTTTAATTACTATAATTAGTCCTACAGTGAACTAGAAGAAAGTGGTTTGACAAAATTTTGACAATAGGAGATGATAATAGATGAGGAACTGAAAGAAGTCAGTGTAGCTAGATCATAATGAAATTACAGAGCAGTAGGTGATTTTGATGGAGACTGGATGGTATCTTTCAGAATAGGTTAAAATTAAGATTGGGGAATTTTATCCTAAAAACAGTAGGGAGGCATTAAAATGTTTTAAGTAGGTTAATGATGGGAAGTTTATATTTTAAAGAATTGTTTGGTTGCAATGAAAGAATGGTTTAGAAGGGACAAGAGTAAAAATAAACCATTTGGGAAGCTATTAGTAGCAAGGTATTGGTATTAGTAGCAGTATAGCAAGGAAGTTACCTGAACAAGATTGGTGATTTGGATTAAGGAAATGGCAAGAACTGGAGATAATTGGATGGCCATGACAGTGGAAGGTGGTATTGTAAGCAAGCGATTATACAGAAACAATACTTTCCCACCCTTATAATGTCTGAGGGAAAAAATACACAGTAATTAGTTTTAATCAAAAATTTATACTATTTGTATATAAATTGAATCATGGATGAAATAATAAAGTCTTAGTATACAGATATATATACCCTGTTTTAAGAAAAACCAAGTTAAAAACATAGAAGAGAATCTCTACGTTTCTCACCTCCACCAGATCTTTAATCAAAACTGTAAGACAAATAATTGGTTATTCGTTACCAGAACCTATTCTTTTTTCATGTGTTAGTATATGTCTAGCCAGTTTCTCAACCAAAATATCTAAATTTTATCTTTTTATTTTGCTTCCCTTGTCCTTCATAATTAGTCTAGGGAATGCTTTCCATTTTAGTTCTTAGTCTGGGCCTGTGCATTGGCTCGGAGATTGATAGGTTTTTTCTGTAAAGCGTCAGATGGTTAAGACTTTAGACTTTGCAGTTTCTGCCATTGTAGCAGTAAGGTAGCCATAGATAAAAGAGTATGCAATGTTCTAGTAAAAACTTTGTTTTACAAAACTGGCTCACTGTAATTTGCCCACCAGTGCACTAGCCATTCTCTCAGCTAAGAATGTTTTGTTTCCAGGTAAGTTTACTAATCAGCTTTTACTCTAGATGTCTCCTTTTTAGAAAGGCTGTCCTTGAGCAGCCAAGCTAAAATAGAACTTTATTTTCCACTTCCTCTGGATCTTTTAATTTTACATTGTATCATTTACAATCATGTGAAATCATCGGCTTGTATTCTTATCTGTGCTTCAGGAGAGCAGGTACCTTGTCTATCTTACTAATTTTTAGCTTTGAGAACTGTGTCTTGTTGACTATTAGAGGTTAGTAAAATCTGTTAAATGAATGATTATATGTTTTCTTTTTAGCAGATATGAAAGGACTGTGGATAATATGACACCATCATCACAGATAATTCAGAGATCATTCTCTTCTCCAGAAAATTATCAGAGACAAGCAGTGGTAGGCTGTTTTTTTCAACTTGACATGTTAAAATGAAGTCATTCTTAAAATATTTATGTTATGTTGTATAACCAATTTTAATTTTGTTAAGTTGAAAATTTTATTTCTGGGGTGGAGTGTACTGGGGATTGAACCCAGGGACACTGTACCACTGACATATATTCCCTATCCCTTTTTGAAAACTTTTATTTTGAGATAAGGTCTAAGTTGCCCAGACCGGCTTTGAACTTGGAATCCTGCTTCAGCCACCTGAGTAGCTGGATTTACTGGTGTATGCCACCATGCCTGACAATTTAACATAGTCAATGTTTTGTTAGACTGATCTTTATAGATTGAATACTTTGTTTTTACTGGGCCTAACATATGCTTTGAAGACAAGATAAATAGAAAACTTCATTTTACATGTGTATTTCTTTTCAGCAATATTTACCGTATATATACTAATACTTGCACATTCATTTTCTGAAACACCTATTTTGAATCAAACTTATCATAAACTCTAGTATTTTAATATACTTGAGTTTTCTAGACCAACTCCTTCACCTTTTGATTATTTTTGTAACATCACTATAAGACTAGGCTTAGAATCTTAGCCATGTTTTTATTATTTATTTATTTTTGTTTATGTCTGATTCTTGGCATTGAACCCAAGACTTTTGTATTGAGCTGTATCCTCAGCCCTTTTTTTTTGTTTTGAGGTAGGGTGTTGGTGAGTTGCCCAGGCTAGTCTGGAACTTGAACTCCTCCTGCCTCTGCCTACCAGAGTGCCAGGATTATAGGCATACACCACCATAACTGGCTCTTAGGTATCTTTTACTATTTCAGTTTCGTTTCCACTCATTCACCACACTTTTTTTTTTTTAATCTTCCAGAGTTCTTACATTCATTTCTTCCTTTTTAAATTTACTTTGCCCAAATTACAATCTAGGCTTACGATCCTCAAGCTTTTATATTTTACTGGTCTGCAAAATACTACTTATACACAGGCAGAATTTGGGAACCACTGGCCTAATAAGTTATCATGCTTGTGTCCAAAGTAATGTTATCAACTCTTATTTTGTGTCTTCCCTGCACTTTCTATTGTTTCCAAGTTGTGAAACTTTTTTTTTACCTTAGTACTGAGGGATTCCCATCATCGGATGCTAATAAACCCTTCCAGCATTAGACTTTACGTTACTTCTAAGATCTGTAACCTCTTTCAGCTAGAATTACTTGCTTTTCTTTAGCACCATTTTGTGTTTTCCTTTTATTTTTGTTAGCAGTTTTCTTTCCTTGGCGTTTCTCCCCTTTGAAATATTTTCCTTAAAATACTTCATCTATTCTTTTAATATGCAGATCATATGACACCTTTATGAAGTGTTTCCTAGTGATACTGAGTTTTCAGTTTTTTGTATGTTCATTACATAGTGATTTATGTTTTAATTATTTTGTATGACCTTTTCCCTTCTAAATTGTGTTCTTCAGGGAAGGGGGTAGTATTTTTGTACAAGTATCTTTTAAGTGTACATTCAGATGAACAGAGTGATTGATTGTATATTAGTTACATTTAACTTATGATCTATCTAGGCCAATGGTGATGAATCTTTTAGCACTTTCAATGATTACGAACAGCCTACACTGGTCTAGGCTGTTTGGTTAATTGTGACTAAGTATATATATGATTAGCTTTGATGTCTAGGAATATTTGCAATTAACATCTTTTCTTTTTTGCCTCAGATGAATAATGCTTTGAGACAGATGCCATATGGAGGGAAATTCGGCTCTTCACATGTGGATCAATCAGGATTTTCACCATCAGCTCAGTCACATAATCATACTTTTAACCAGTCTTCAAGCCCTCAGTGGCGTCAAGATACACCACCATCACAGCGTAAAATCAGACAGAATTCTCATCCCTACCTAGCAGATAGACATTATAGCCGAGAACAGCGTTACACTGATCATGGGCCTGACCACCATTACAGAGGAAGCAGAGAAGATTTCCTCTATGAAGATAGGAATCATGACGGCTGGAGCCATGATTATGATAACAGAAGGGACAGTAGTAGAGATGGAAAATGGCGTTCATCTCGACACTAGCAAGTAGTGAAAGAACTTTGTTTTTTAGGCTCTTTTGACTAAGTTGGGCTGAAAATATTTTGAAAAACTGTACAGAGCAGCTTTTCAAGTTGCTGCATTTGGTTTTTAAAAAAAAAATCTACAGTTTAATACAGAAATGAGAATTGGTGGTTCCAGTTTTATTTCACTAATAACCTTTCATCTCAGGGTTTTATGAAGAGGAAAAGGTTTTATGCAAAAGAAAGTGCCACAGTTCCTAATCATTTAGACAGCTTCAGAAGGGTAGACTGTATACCAGACATGATTAAAAAATTAATACAGTGTTCAAATTTTTAAAAAAAATTTGTAGTAAAAGACACATTGCTATAATGCCATGACAGCATTGTGTCTTTTGCTTTAAAAAATTTTTACAATCTAAACATTCCTGTATACTTTGATCAAACCTCATAGATGGTTGTATTATAAAGCAAATAATTTAATATTTTTTACTGCAAGAAATTTTGTGTTAAGTGAATCCAGTTTTGGTGTATGTAACATGGTGTTTAAGCTGATAGTCTCAAATGGCTGTCTATTTTGTTAATCAGAAAATATAATTTTTCAGTGATTGTTTATTAACAGTTTTGGAAAGTTGTTGGTTGTTAGTAGATAAATCATTTTGGTTAACTTAGAGAAGTTAAGTATAAATTCTGTGACATGCTCTTTGTAACTTCACCCTATACAAGTATAAATCTACACATGCTATTCTAAAGTTTTAGAAATTTTCATTAAATCATGTTGTATGACTGATCACTCAGGAAGTTAAGTATCTGTACATGAAATACCTGTACGTGTATGTTTTTACATGGAAAATTACAGTATTAATGTAAATTCCGTTTTTCAGGAAGAATAAAAGTATCAGTGCATACTCAGATAAAATGGTGAAACACGTTACTGAAAGCATTCTTTTTGGAACAAAGGTTCGTGAAGTCATTATGTGCTGCCTCTCTCGCACAAACTTTAGAAATTTTAATGTTTTCCAAGTGCCCAAGATGTGTACCAAGGACACATTTTGTTATGGAGATTTACAAGTTGATTTTTGAGCATTGGAAGAATTTAATGTTAACAGTTTTCTGCTTTTAAAATTTTAAAATCTTAAAAGTTTTATGTATCAAGATATTATTTCATTGCAGAATTGTTTATAAAATTCATTCATCGAAAAATTTGGATCCTTTTTTAATACTAATCACAGTGTTTGTACTGTTACTTTTTAATATATTAAAAACATCACTATTAAAAGCATCACTATTGTGTTAGCAACGTTTCTATTCAATGATGTTTGGTGTTAATATTGCCAGTTCTGGGCTGGACATGGTTGGGAGGCTGAGGCAGGAGGATCACTGAGTTTGAGGCCAGGTTGGACTATAGTGAGACCCTGTCTCAGAAAAACAAAATCCCCCCAAAAAAGATTGCCAGTTCTTTAACTTTGAGCATCCTGAAATATTGTGTATCTTTTGTAGATACTGAATTTGATGCTTTTAGAATTAGATGTTCATTGACCTCTGGAATATAGTTTGGAGCCATTGTAAGCCAAATTAGTCATAATTCTAGTCAGATTTTCTGTTTCTAAATGCATTCAGTTCTGTATCTAGATAAATACAGTGTAACTACTCAGAATTAAATTGAATTAAGATGAAAAAACATGAGCAGTTTAATAGCAGGATTTGTTTCCAGTGAGCCTATTATTTTAGGTGTATCTGTATTAACTTACTCAGTATATGTTTAGATATTAGAGGTTAATACTATATCGTGGGGCCAGGGATGTAGCTCAGTGGCACGAGCACCTACCTGGCAAGTGCAAGTCCCAGAGTTAAATTCCTGGTACCAAAAAAAAAAAAAAAAAAGCCAGGTGTGGTAGTGCATGCCTGTAATTCTATCACTTGGGAGGCTGAGGCAGAAGGATTGTTGCGAGTTCGAGACTAGCCTGGGCTACAAAGTGAGCTCAAGGCCAGCCTGAACTACATAGTGAGACCCTGTTCAAAAAAAAAAAAAA
>RJWT010038417.1:0-12876 GCA_004365215.1 Cuniculus paca
GGGTATTGGGGGATTGAATCCAGACCCTTTTAACTGAAACATCCCTATTCCTTATTATTTTTTAAGATAAAGTCTCACCAGGGGACAGTGGTACACACCTGTAATCCCGGCACTCAGGATGCTGAGGCAAGTTGGAGGCCAACCTGGGCTACATAGTGAGTTCAAGGCCAGCTTGAACTACATATAGAGATGCTATCTCAAAAATAAAAAAACTAATAAATTGATAGGGGTGGTTATTATGAACTGTAGTTATGTTTTTACTGTGTAAAACCTAAATAGAAACTTTCTGACTTGTGTTGGAGGATTTTAGGGAAGGTACTACCATCACAGGGTTGTCCTGGAGGTTATGCAAATAATGCAAGTGAAATAGTTCTGGAATTACTGAGTTGAATGTTTTTCTGAAGAGTGAAGCAACCCTCAGTTTACAAAAGCAGTATTCCTAACAGTTATTGGGCAATACATCAAGTTCACAGTGGGTGTTGTATTTTAAAAATTTGGACAAATTGGGTATGGTCCCTCATGCTTGTAATCCCAGCTCTCTGGGAGACCGAGGCAGGAGGCTCATGAGGTGGAGCCCATCTTGGGAAACAATAAGGCCCTGTTTCAAAAAAGAAAGATGGAAAGAAAAATAGATGATTGGATACAACCTGAAATTTTCTAGGGTAAAATTTTATCTGCCAAAGAAAGGAGATGTAGTGTAATATAATAGGCTACTGGTTTAGGGTTAAGAAGATAGCTGTCCCTGTGATTTCCTTCATTTAGTGTAAATGTGGTAAAATTCAACTAATTATCTCATTTTCAACCTTTGTTAGGTGCATGTAATAATGCTTATCCTAGCGAGGTGTGGTGGTACACACCTGTCATCCCAGCATTTGGGATCTGAGGCAGGAGGATGACAAGTTCAAGCCTTCCTGGGCAACTTAGTGGTTTGGCAAGACCCTGTCTCAGAATAAAAATAATAAAAGGAGACTGAGTACATGCCTGCCATCCCAGTACCCAGGAAGCGGAGGCAAGGAGGGTCACTGCAAGTTTGAGGCTAGCCTGGGCTACCTAGTCTGGAAAGATAGGTAGGTAGGTAGGTAGATACATAAACAGCTGGGAATATATCACAGTGTGAAGGCCTGGGTTAAATCCCCAGTACCATAAAAAATAATAATACCCATCTTGTCTACCTCACAAGTTTATTTGTTCAACTGATATTGATTGACAGGTTAAAAGAGTTATGTGAAAATTTGAAAAACACAGAAATTCAAGATACAACTTAGAAGATTCAGACCAAAAAAAGCCTCATTTAAACTTTAAGCTGGGCATAGTGACCCACACCTGAAGCCCAACTCCTTGGGAAGTCAAGGGGATCCCTTGAGCCCAGGAATTCAAGGCCAGCTTGAGCAACACAGCAAGACCCTGCCTCTCAATAAAAATAAAAATAAAAAATTTCTTTCATTCATTAGAGGTCTGTAGTCTGCTTCCAGGGACAATACAAGATATTTAAAGTTTCTGCTGCTGCTTAATCTCAATGACCAGTTTTGTTCTTCCAGATATATTCATTCATTCGTTTTTATTTGGAGAAAGATCTCACTAAATTGCCCAGATCGGCTTCAAAGTTGCAATCCTCCAGCTTCAGCCTCCTTAGTAGCTGAGACCACACTATATGCTTCTGCCTCCATCCCCAGCTCTTCTACAATATGACACATCACCCTGACGACTTTTTCATTTTACTGTGGAAGCACCCTGATCAAACTCTTGATCTCATTTAAAGATGGGGCAAAATCAACTTGAATTTCAGTGAATTTAGACCAACCCTAAAGGGGGTAGGGGGGTGTCAGTCCTTCATCTAATATGGCTGGTGTGTCACATGCCATTTGCTGTCATAGAAAACGTCAATGAGAAAGTGAAAAGTTTTTCACTGAATTCCAGTTCTTAATTCTACCTTTTTTTTTTTGTTAACTTTCCCTTGATAGTATTAATCTTACTTCCATAGAAGATTAAAAAGCTGTCATGGAGGCTAGGGATGTAGCTGAGTGGTAGGGCACTTGTCTAGCATGATCAAGGCCTTAGGTTCAACCCCCAGCATGGAAAAAAATATTGTCACAAAAAATGGTCTTTTTAGAGCCAGGTGTGGTGTCACACACCTGTAACCCCAGTACTTGGGAGGCTGAGGCAAGAGGATTCCCTGGAGTTCAAGGACAGACTAAACTACATAGCAAAAATCTGTCTCAAAAAAAAAAAAAAAAGGTGTTTTGAGCAGCATGTCTGGAGGTCCTGCGAACCAGCCTCTTGCTTCAACAGTGTTTCGATGGAACAGACTCGAGGACTCTGTCTCATCTTCCATCCACCTTCCAGGTACAAATTTCAGAACCATCTTCTCCACCATCTCCTCCTTCCAGGACGGACCAGCCAACATGGTTCTTTTATGGGTAGCTCCTTATTGCTGATCAGCCGTGACTTCTCAGATTCCTCAGAATTATTCCACCGAGGTGAACCTGCACCTGCGGGCCTCCTACACCTGCCTCTGTCTGGGCTACCACTTCAACTGTGACGATGTGGCTCTGGCGGGCATGAGCTATCTCTTCTGCAAGCTGGCCAAGGAGAAACTCAAGGGTGCCAAGTGTCTCCCGAAGATGCAAAATCAGTGTGGCCGACACGCTGTCTTCCAAGACATGCTGAAGCCTTCTAAGGATGAGTGGGGTGAGACCCTGGGTGCCATGGAAGCTGCCCTGACCCTGGAGAAGGCCCTGAACCAAGCTCTTCTGGATCTTCGTGCCTTGGGCTTTGCCAAGACAGACCCCCATGTCAGTGATTTCCTGAAACACTTCCTAGATGAGGAGGTGAAGCTCATCAAGAAGACAGGTGACCACCTCACTCACCTCTGCAGGTTGGCAGGCCCCCAGGCGGGGCTTGGTGAGTACCTCTTCAAAAAGCTTGCCCTTAAGCACGACTGGGAGGCCCCAGAGCCTGGCAGCCCCTGAGCGGCTCCTGCATCGCCTGGCTTCCGGGCTTTGGCCTAACCCCCTCCCTCTAGCCACTAGGCAGTTTTTTCACCTCTTTGGAGCCCCCTCCCAAATCTTGGACCAAAAGAAAAGAAAGCTTTTTGCAGCGAAAAAAAAAAAATTAGTTTACAACCAAGATTTTTGGATTCAAACATTAAGGTAAAATTTTTGGTACTCATAAGTAAAAACAAGGACATTTTCAGGAAGTGTTTTGAGACTGAATTGTTCTACTTCCATTCAGATTGGTTTTGTTTTGTTTTGTTTTGTTTTTTTGGTACCAGGGATCGAACTCATGACCTTGTGCTTGCCAGGCAGGCGCTTGTACCACTGAGCTAAGTCTCATGCCCCCACATTGTTTTCTTGTTTTTACTAACTGATCTCATTTTTGCCTATACAACTCTTACCACTCTTCCTGGCCTTTGCTCTCCCTACCCCTCCCCACTGGGAATTGATCCCAGGATCTTTGCACTGAACTACATTCCCAGCCCTTTATTTTTTTAATTTTGAGACAGGATCTTGTTAAGTTGTTAAATTGTCCAAGCTGGGCTCAAATTTGAGATCCCACTGCCTCAGCCTCCCAGAATGCTATGCATCACCAGCCCCAACTTCTATATTATTCCTATGGCATATATTATCTTACATCTTATGGTATGAATATACTGTGGATGTCCTACTTGAAGGTGTAGCTTAAGTGGATACCATTATACTACAGGAAAAACTAGAACTCTCAAATTTTTTTCCCCCAGTGCTGGGGATCTAACTCAAATGCTAGCACTAGCATTCTACCAGTGAGCTACATCCCTAACCGATCTCTCACATATAAATTTTTTGTGGTTGTTGTCTTTTTGAGACAGGGTCTCATTATGTAGTTCAAACTGGACTTGGGCTCACTTTGTAACCCTGGCTGGCCTTGAACTTACAATGATCCTCCTGCCTCAGCCTCCTAAGTCCTTGGATTACGGGAGTGCGCCACCATGTCCGGCCTATAAATATTTTTTTTGAGACAGGGTCTCCCTATATAGTTTAAGCTGGATTTGAACACACTACCTGTAGCCCAGGGTGGCCTCAAATTTGTGATGCCCTCCTGCCTCAGCCTCCTGAGTGTTGAGATTACAGGGGTGCACCACCACCATAACTGGCCCCCTCACAAATAAATTTACTGGAAAGAATGAAGACAGCTGGAGTAGGCATGGTGTCACACCTGTAATACTAGCACTGAGACTGAGACAGGGATTGCAAATTCAGGGTCCACTTTACCAAAACAACTTACCAAGACCCTGTCTCAAAAATCTAAAAAATAAAATAAATGTGGCTAGGGATATAGTTAAATGGTAGAGTGCCCTTGGGTTCAATTCCCCAGTACTGCAAAAATAAATGAAATGAATATTAGTCTTGGGCAAATAGCTTTTCTGTGTTTTTTTTTTTTTTTTTGTTTTTTGTTTTTTGTTTTTTTCCAGCACTGGGGATTGAACTCACAACCTTGTGCTTGCCAGGCAGGTGCTTAAGCCACTGAGCTAGATCCCAGGCCCTTGTCTTTTTGAGACAGGATCTCACTATGCCGTTTAGGCTGGCCTTGAGCTCAGTTTGTAGCCCAGGCTGGTCTCGAACTCCTGAGTGCTGGGATTGCAGGCGTGAGCCACCACGCCTGGCTGCCTTTGCTTTCTTACTTACAGAATCCTATTTCAGAGATCTGTGAAGATTGAATGGGTTAATTCAATTGTTTTCTCATTACGCAGTCTAGGCTGGCCTTGAACCCACTACAGAGTGTAAGCAGTTGTAGAACCTGTGAACCTCCTGTTTTAGCCTCCAGAGTGTTGGGATTGCAGGCATCCATGGGATGGAATGGATACACTTGTTTGAAGGAGTTTCGAAAAATAAACAATGGCGCCGGTTGTGGTAGCGCACGTCTGTAATTCCAGCACTCCGGAGGCTGAGGCAGGAGGACCTCTGGCAGTTCAAAGCCAGCCTGCTACACATAGTGAGACACTTTCTGGAAAAAAACAAACAACAACAACAAAAATAAAACAAGGAATGAAAGGCGAGTGTAAAATACTATTCTTGTTCATAATTATAACCTTTTACATGAAAATAAAAGGCTAAATTACCAGTAAAAGCCCTGGAGCCATGTCAACGGGAAAGGCACTGTCAGGTTCTTAGATCTGAAGAGTGGAGAGCGGTAGGGACTCACAGTGGAAGAGCTCCTGCTGTAGTACCAGACATGAGTTTGACTCAGCTGAGCTACTAGCAGGATTATAGCTTTGTTACCCTAGCTTGTTCACCTTTTCTGCTTCAGGGCTTTCTTATGTGTAAAATAGGCATGCGGCTGTAGTGTTCTGTTAGGTAGCTATGAGGACTAGCGACAACGTATGCAATACATGCCTGGCACGGAGTCTACACCCTAAAAGTGGGAAGCATTGTTTAGGCACTGAAGGACCTTAGGTTGCAAGGTCCCTACGTTCATGCTTTGCCCTTTAGAAAATATCCCTATTCTACTAGTTTAAAGCCTTCTTTTAAGAGGTATACGAAAATGCGTTTACACAGGAACTGAGACCTGGGAGTGTTTGGTCAATCAATTCAATAAGGTTTAGATTTAAGAAACTTTTTTTTTTAAATTTTGGTCAGCCCCGTCTCAATAAACCTTTCCTCAACAGGGGAACAAGAAGTTTATCGCGAGAGTTTGGCGGTGGGCGTTTCTTGTGCCCCGTCCTGTTCTCGCGTTGTTTGAGCCAATAGTAGGGAGAGGCGAAAGGGGAGCGCGAAATATCGCGAGGCTGTGGGAGAGTCTCGCGATGTTATTTGAGCTTGCCCCTCCCCCCTCCTCCAAGTGCCGTTTCGGTTTAATCTAGTGTGTGACTGAGTGTGTGAGGGAGTGAGAGCGTGTGGGGGGGTTACTGAGGTGAGGCCGAGGCTAGGAAAAGAGGCTCCCTCGGGAGCCAGGGACAAAGGGGGCGTGAGTCACCTAGGCCGCGGGACCCCGGCGACAGGAAGCTGCCCCGAGCCGGGCCACCGGGAAGGGGAAGGGCCCTCGCAGTGCCCACAGGGCCCCAGAGCCGGAGTCGGCCCCGCAGCCCAGGGCCGCTGGCGTTCTACTTCCTCGAGTTCCCGGCAGCCGGGCCTGAGGAGAGCGGCTCGGCGGGGCGCGGGGGAGGACGTGGCCTCGCAACTCCGCCGTGAGGAACTCTGGTCTCCTTCGCCCCGTCTCTCCCCACCTCATGTAGGAGGGCGCCGAGGCGGCGGGAGGGGGAGGAGCCCGGCCGCGCGTCCCTTCCCTCCCAGCCCCGGCGAGGGGCGCTCGGGGGGCGTGGAGTTGGGCCGGGGGCAGGAGGGGCGGCTTCCTGAGGCGCCGGGGAACTTTTCCCCGTCTGCGGGCCGGGGCGAAGGTAATGCCCAATTCCGAGAGACATGGGGGCAAGAAGGACGCGAGCGGAGGAGCTTCTGGAACTTCGCAGCCGTCATCGGGAGGTGGCAGCTCCAACAGCAGAGAGCGTCACCGCTTGGTGTCGAAGCACAAGCGGCACAAGTCCAAGCACTCCAAAGACATGGGCTTGGTGACCCCAGAGGCAGCATCCTTGGGCGCAGTTATCAAACCTTTGGTGGAGTACGATGACATCAGCTCCGATTCAGACACCTTCTCTGACGACATGGCCTTCAAATTAGACAGGAGGGAGAATGATGAACGTCGCGGAACAGATCGGAG
Organism: Cuniculus paca; assembly: GCA_004365215.1. Classification (NCBI taxonomy): domain Eukaryota; kingdom Metazoa; phylum Chordata; class Mammalia; order Rodentia; family Cuniculidae; genus Cuniculus; species Cuniculus paca. The sequence continues at coordinate 6,688 of RJWT010038417.1, forward strand.
CGACCGCCTGCACAGACATCGTCACCACCAGCACAGACGTTCCCGGGACTTGCTAAAAACTAAACAGAGCGAAAAAGAAAAGAACCAGGAAGTCTCCAGCAAGTCGGGCTTGATGAAGGACCGGACATCAGGAAGTTCCAAGCGTTCAAATGAAGAGAACGATGACTATGGGAAGGCACAGCTGTCCAAAAGCAGCAGCAAGGAGTCGAGGTCCTCCAAACTGCATAAGGAGAAGACCCGGAAAGACCGCGAGCTGAAGTCTGGACACAAGGAGCGGAGTAAAAGTCATCGGAAAAGGGAAACACCCAAAAGTTACAAAACCGTGGACAGCCCCAAACGGAGATCCAGGAGTCCCCACCGGAAGTGGTCTGACAGCTCCAAACAAGATGACAGCCCCTCAGGCGCTTCTTACGGCCAAGATTATGACCTTAGTCCCCCCAGATCTCACACCTCTAGCAATTATGACTCCTACAAGAAGAGTCCTGGAAGTACCTCAAGAAGGCAGTCGATCAGCCCACCTTACAAGGAACCTTCTGCCTACCAATCCAGCACCCGGTCGCCCAGTCCCTACAGTAGACGACAGAGGTCTGTGAGTCCCTATGGTCGGAGACGGTCGTCCAGCTATGAAAGGAGCGGCTCGTACAGCGGGAGATCACCCAGTCCTTATGGTCGAAGGCGATCCAGCAGCCCTTTCCTGAGCAAGCGGTCCCTGAGTCGGAGTCCACTCCCCAGGTAAGCTGTCTTGTAGGGTGGGTTGTAAGGGACTGGCAGCTATGATAACATTTTGTTTAAGTCTCCAGTGTTCATCATTGACTAGGACACTTTGCTGCTGCGTAGTCATTCAAGTAGGTGAATCTGGTCTTTCCTAAACCCAGAATTTGAGAAGTAAAGATTTCACTTGCCTCCAACTGCTAAAGGTAGGTAACTGTATTTTCAGAAATGGGAGCTTTGGTGTGAGAAGAAACATGCTTCTGCCTAGTTAGTGCGGGGTGTTACTCCAGTTCTGCAGCTTCTCTAGCTATTTCTGTTCTTTTGCTTTAAATTTTACAAATCATCTTGCTATTAAGGCTTAGTTTTATTGAGCCTAATTGGAGACTTGAGAAATTCCTAATTTTCATTCATAGCATCATCTTGAGGACCCTTGCCTAGATCCATCCTACCATGTGTACTGTCTGCTGAGTGCCCAAATCTGTAAGTTTATTCATTGCTAATTGACACTTTTTTTGTCGTTTTTTTTTTTTTTTTTTTTTTTTGCGGCATCGGGGATTGAACTCACGACCTTGCGCTTGCCAGGCAGGCGCTTAGACCACTGAGCTAGATCCCCAGCCCTTTTTTTGATACAGGGTCTCACTATGCCGTTCAGGCTGGCCTTGAGCTCACTTTGTAGCCCAGGCTGGTCTCGAACTCACAACGATCTGCCTGTCTCAACCTCCTGAGTGCTGGGATTACAGGCGTGAGCCACCATGCCCAGCTTTCTTTTTTTTGTCTTTTTGAGATAGGGTCTCACTGTGCAGTTCAGGCTGGCCTTGAGCTCACTTTGTAGCCCAGGCTGGTCTCGAACTTAGAACAGTTCTCCTGCCTCAGCCTCCTGCATGCACCACCATGCCTGGCTGCTAATTGACACTCTTAAAATTTAAAAAAAGTCAAATCTTTTTTTTTTTTTTTAAAGTCAAATCTTTTAACATACATTTTAATGGAAACCCAGCTTGATCAGGCAGTCTTATTTTTGACAGTACAGAAGAAATTGATTTCAAGGACAGTTTGTTTTTCTCTACGGAATGTCAGTTGAGGTACCTTGTGAGCACTGGCAAGTTTCAGAATTTTTCTCTACAAATACAGTAATCCTTCACTGTGAATTTTTTTTTTTTTTTGAGACAGGGTCTTGCTATGTAGTTCAGACTGGCCTTGGACTCACTATATAGCCAAGGGTGGCCCGCAGCTCATAATGATCTTCCTGCCTCATCCTCCTGAGTGCTGTGATTACAGGCGTGTACCACCACACCCAGCTCACCATGAAATTTTTGTAAGAAAGTCATGTTTGAAATTTCAGTGTCAGAGTGAATTACCTGTGGAAAACTTTTCTCATTCTTAGGAAATGAAGAACTGCACCTTCTTTCTTTGTAGGCTCACCTCTATTTACAAAAGCAGAACATGAGCTTTAGTTAGACATAAGTGGAATTCTAGTGTTGCTTTGTGACTTTGACAAATGATTTAATTTCTTCATGCCTAGATTTCTTCATGTGTAAAATGGAAATAACTACTTCTAGGGTTGTTGGGAGGATTAAATTAATAAATATGAAATGCATAGTGTAGTGCTTTATACATAGTTCTGCTCAGTAAATTCTGTGCGGATAATGTTGAACACTTTGAAACTTCCAAAAAGTGAAATGTTAACTTGAAGAAATCCATCCAAGTATTTTATATGTCATTATGCTTTTTGCTAACTTGAAGTTATAATTCTTCAAAACTAGCATAAATTTGTTGAACTGCAAAACTCCTGTGAAGGGCTGAAGTTTCTTAGTATTTTCTCCCCATTTCACCATAAAAATTTCTCCAACACAGGTTGAAAGAATTAAGTGACCACTAACACCTAGATTCTACCCTTAATATTTGCCATGTATTTCATCACATATCTGTTGCTCTCCATCAAATTATCTCGTTTTATCTCAAATTAAGTTCCAGTTATCGGTATACTTTAAATATTTTAGCATGTATAGTATTCCCTAGTGTCTCAATATTTTTAGAGGGCTGAAGGAAAAAATAATGTGCAGTGAAATACAAAAGTGTGCCTTTTGTAAAATTACCTAGTTTTCTTTTTTCCTTTTTTTTTGGAGACAGGGTGTCACTGTGTAGTTCAGGCTGGCCTGGACTCACTGTGTAGTCCAGATTGGCTTCAAACTTGTTATCCTCCTGCTTTAGCCTCCCAAGTTCTGGGATTACAAGTGTGCACAACTACATCCAGCAAAACTGTGTGGTTTTTGGTTTTTTATTTATTTTTATTTTTTAGACGGAATTCAGGCTGGCCTCAAACTCATGGTGACCCTCTCTTGCCTCGGCCTCCAGAGTGTGGGGATCAGAGGCATGTGCCACCACACCCAGCAAAATTGCATAGTTTTTAAAGGAAGCATAAGAAGTAGTCTCAGAATATTTTTGAACAAGTGTTTCCATTAATGCATTTCCAAGACTTTTTTACTGTTAAGGGGTGTAGGAATAGAGAAGGCTAAACCACTAAAGCACAAGTATCAGTTAAAAACTGTTTTTTGGCATTAATTCCTTTGGATTTTTAGAGAAAATAGCATACTTGAAGTTCTCTTATGTGGGTTGAGGAACCACTACTGTAATTGAAACTAGTGCAACAATAGCAAAAATAAATCTAGAAAGAGCTGGGTATGGTGGCACATACTTTTGATCCCCCACACTCTGGAGGCTGAGGCAAGAGGATCCCTGAGTTGGAGGCCAATCGGGGATACATGAGCAAGTTCTAGGCCAGCTTGTACTACATAGTGAGAGCCTGTCTCAAAAAAACAAAAAAAATCTAGAAAGAATTAGAGACACAGTGTGGTGGTAGAAGATGCAAATGTAAATATTACCTAATATTCCCAGAGATACGTGGACTTTGTTTTTGCTTGAATAGAGCACTATATAATTGTATGTGTACATTACATATTTTTCTCATTCATTGAAATTCTTGACAGTAAGTACAAGCATTTTGTAGTTAGAGTAAAAGAGCATAAAGATCTCATCTGTAGTATTTGTGGGGTTTTTTTGGAGGATAATGAAACAAGCACTATCATTTTAAAAGACAGGAGCTGGCCACAGTGGCCCATCCCTGTAATCCCAGCCTTCGGGAGGCTGAGGCAGGAGACTCACCACAAGTTCAAGGCCAGCCTGAACTATAAGGCAAGACCCTGCCTCAAAAAACTAAAAAACAAACAAATGAAAAACTGGAAATGCTTTGGCAGAAATGCAGTGTCTGTGTATACCAAATTATCAATGATTTAGGGTAGCAATTTCATTCCAAATGTTCTGTACCTTACAATTCGGGGAAAAGTACATGTGTTTTAATAGACACATTAGTTATTGCTACCTGTATTTATGTATTTCTCATGTCCTTTTCCCCTTTTTTGAGTGGACATGAAGTCAACTATAGCATCTGTATCACTAGAAATACCACAAGTAGATGACAGCTCAGATGTTCTATTTACAATAAGTTTGTTTAAACATGAAGGGTTTGTAGCAGTTTCTTAAGAAGATTGGGTTATGCTGAAAGACAAAGTTGGTAGTGCATGGTAGCTAGTATTACTTAGTGTTTAGGATTTTAAGCATTTACTCATCAGAGATGTCTCATTTCTGCTGTAATTTATGCAGAGAATAATTTCAGTTACATGAATAAAAGATGTGTTAGTTTTCTTAAGGGTGAGTATATATTTGGTAAATCTGGTAACTACTTTCAGTATCTTACATCATCATGTTCATGTATATGTTGTTTTTCAATATTCCAATAATTTTATGTGTGTAACTTTTGGGATAAACTTCCTAAAAACAGTATAGGAGAAAAAAAATTGATCACTACATGAATTGTTTCTCTTACACATACGTTGGTGGGGGGAGAGGTTTGTTTGGGTGGGTTGTTTTTGTGACAGGGTTTTGGTGTGTAGTTTAGGCTGTCCTTGACCTCACTAGCCAGGCTGGCTTCAAACTCCTAGAGATCCTCCTGCATCAGCCTCCCAAGTACTGAGATTATAGGCATGTGCCACCAGACCTGGCTTCTATGCTGTTTGTTTTGAAATATTTTGACTCATGTCAGTTTTACCAGTGATCAAAGATAAAGGGAAATAGTGATAAACTGGAATGGGAACAATTTGGTTTATAGTAATGGGCAAATTATATTTTGTACAGTCATCTTTTTTTTTTCAGTCATATTTTTGGAATTGTTTTGTTTGTTTTTGCTTTTGCCTCACTTGGGGCTTAAGCAGGTTAAGCTTTCATAAAATGTAAAAGGAATTAAAGAGATGGGGTTTCAAGTTAGAATAATCTGCCCCATAGATTTCCAGATTTTATTTCCTAGTCCTTATGAAGAAAATTAATTGAACATAACAATAATATCTTGTCTTATGAGTGCCTAAAAAGTTGACTGAAGGTCACTTTACATTAAAAGGACCAAGAGCTGTGATATTTTAAAAACTTCTAATAAATTATTTTTTTCAATTTTATTTATTTATTTATTTTGAGACAAGGTCTTACTATGTAGTTTAGGCTAACTTTGAACTCACTATGTAGCCCAAGCTGGCCTTGAGTTCACAGTGATCCTTCTGCTTCAGCTTCCCAAGTGCTGAGATTATAGTTATGTACCACTATGCCCAGCTCTAATAAATTAAATTATTTTGATAAAAATTTTCTTATTTCCATTCTTGTAGATACTAACTTTTATATATTAGAGATTTATCTACCATGACACAACTTTTGTATAAGCTAAGACTACAAGGAACATTTTCCTAGGATCTGCCTATTAAATAGCTCACTAAAAAGTTAGAGTTTGGTAAAGCATGCTAGTTAACTTTCACTTGATGACTGAGAACCCACCTTTACTGTAAAGTATGTCTTTTTTGGGGGGGCCATCTTTTCATTGTATCCAAGGTTAAAACCAAAATTGTGAAATTAAGGATTGTGAATGTGGCTATTTTTTTTTCAACATGGGAAAGGATATTGATTGATCATCTTTCAATTAAATAAGTAGTAGATAATTTTTAGTGTTATGATTCAAATGTGTTTTCATGCAAGGTTTAGTTTTTTCTAATCTGTATTTACTGAACTTTATTTTTTAGGGTAGTTTTATTTATTTATTTTTGGTACTGGGGATCGAACTTATGACCTCACGCTTGCCAGGCAGGCACTTATGGATAGTCTTAGATTTATAAAAAAATTACCAAAAGAGTATTAAGCGTTCTGATATACCCTTGCCCCTAGTTTTCTTTATGGTTAACACGTTGTATTAGTATGGCACTTTAATTGCGCACACACACACACACACACATTCAAATCTCTCTGAGGATTTAACCAAGGATGGTAAGCCAATACTCTGCCACAAAGTTATATCTCCAATTGAACTCATGACCTTGCACTTGCCAGGCAGGCGCTTAGGCCACTGAGCTAGATCCTCGGCCCTTGTGTTTTTGAGACAGGGTCTCA
>RJWT010038419.1:0-12868 GCA_004365215.1 Cuniculus paca
TTTTATTGTGAATTGAGTATGGCTGCACACTGGGTAGAAACCCACAAGGAAAGCATTGAGTGTGGAATGGATGATACACCCACTATGAAAAGGGACTTGTAGGATCGCCAATCATCTTCATACTGCTGACAGACCTCTTCTTCTTCTTCTCCAACCAGATACTTCGGTCGAAGGGTTCTTTCTCACGATAATGCACAGGGGGTCCTAGCAGGAATTTCTCTTCTGCCTTCTTGTATTCCTGCCCCTCCACTGAAGCAATGGAGCAAATGATGGCTTCAGGTAGCAGAACTTCCGCCACGAATTTCACAGCATCCACTCGAAGGTGTGCTGAAATGATCTTCCTGGCATTCTTGAAGAGATCCAGCAAATGCTTGCCTACAGTGTTCAACTGGTCCTCATCTTCCAGGTACGTTTCAATGCAGATCAGGCTCCTTCCTGTTTTAAGAAAAACATGAGCCACCTTGAGTGCGTCTTGCCCTGCACAATGATAAGGAGGTGGACATCAGCTCCTTTGGCCTTCACAATGAAGTCCACTAACTTTTGATTGGCTCGATCCCATGCGGCCTTCATTTGGTTAGGCAATAGTTTACGGGAGTGCCTCTCCGCACCAAATGAGAATTCCTCCTCAGTGACCTCTGTGTCACTGCTCTTCATCTTGCCACATTCCATGCCCAGTGCTCTCACTCGGGGGTTTAAGATGACGCTTGCTTCTGTGGGAACAAAAATCTGTGGAAAGGAAGCCACAGATTATAGAAGAAAGTCACCACAGGGAAGTTTGAACCTCTAACAGAAACACAGCCTGGCTTCTAATCTTAAACAGCTGGACTTTATTGAGGTTGAAAACAACACAATCAGCATATTGGGTGCACAATTTTGAAGTGTAGCCACCGAACCTGAAGGAAGAAACCAGAGAGAAGTGTCTTACCCTAACCTGACCCACAGGATTTATCCACTGTCTACACATCTTAGAGCAAATTCAAGCCTACAGTCACACAAGGAGAAAGACAACTGTACACACACACAGCATACACAGGATCATGTTCAGGTTCAAATGGCACATGCTATTCGCAATCATGCAAGAATATTCATGCAACCATTGTCAAAGTCCAACCATCTGCGCTGTGCATGTAGAAAATGAGTTATACTTCTACCTATACTTTCTGGAAGGTACATTGCATACACTATATTTAAGAATTTATCTTCTGCCTCTTTGTGTTTGACAAGCATTGTAAATACTAAAGTCCCTTACACAGGGAAAAAAGGAACTACTTTGAATTTGTACATCTGAGATACTGCAACGAGTAATAAGTATTAATAAGACAATCATATTGAGTATTTGTCATAATGCTTACATTTCAATTATACTGCTGACTTCAAAAGTCATTCCTAGTTTTGCAACAGATGATTTCCGTATGCTCTTGGGCAGATCCCGTCTTCGGACGTGATATGGTAAAAGACTATGAACACTTAGCACAAGGCCTTGTGGAGGTGGTGGAATCAAGAATGCACAACAAATGAGACATACAGTTTTCACCTATCTCACTTCATCTGAGTTCAATATCCTCATCAACTCATGATATGTATCATTGTCAAAACTTGCGGAAACAGCTTGAATATTCCCTGGGAAAATGGTTGCCATGATGTATGCTTTTGAGAGGTTTCATGAGATCTGGATTTAGTAAAGTATAGGACAGTGAGAGCAAGAGAAACTTCTCATTAGAGGATTACACAGGATGCAGAGTGGCCCCATTCGGTGGATACTAATACCTTTTCTAACATAGATGAAACAATGCCACTGGGAGTCATACACACTCAGAATTATAGTGCAGCTTACGTGGTGATCGTGAGTAATTAATGTTCAAGAGATTGTTCCTTTGTGTCTCTACTGCGAGCCAAGACCTAAATGCTGTGATAAATCCCATAATGCCTGCATTCACCTAGGAAAAACACGGAGTCGAGCAAATGCAAGGCACATCAAAACCAAGAATTCTTCCATTTTCACTAGATTCCGAATGTCTTTGTGTTTTCATCTCTTCCTTTCTTGAGGAAAACAATAAGAACTAACCAGAAATATATTATGGTGAATCTTTGTAAGGTAGGAAGTTAGATGGCATTTAGAGAACCAGAGAAATATACTGATTTAGGAGAGATATCGATGCTGTTGTATTAGTCAATCCCCAATTTCAGATCCTAATCTACAAGTCTCCTAAAGCTGTGGCCCCCAGAGAATCGTGATTTGCCAGAGGTGAAATAAACAGTTATGGAATCACCCTCACTTGTCACCCGTCACTTATACAGACATGAAATGCATGGCCACTGAGAACTCTTAAAGACCACAAACCACAGAACCAGCACACACAGAGCAGCAACCAGTATCCTGAAACGTAGCTTGAAAACCTAGCTGTGTGCAGTTTCAAAGGACCAGTGTCTTTCCGTGCATCTCAAGTACATCCACGATGAAGGAGTAATGCTCTGTTTTCCTTGTTTCTACCGCAACCAGAGTGTCATCACAAAGCTCTGCTTTCCACAGAGTTCTAAGTCAAAGAGGAAAGGCCAGTACTCTGCAGTAACTGCTGATCTTTCCCACAGTGCTACACAGCCACTTTTCAAAATGAGTAAATGATGGGTGCATGTTCTCATGGATGCATGACTGCAGTGATGTCTGGTGAATGGATGTGGAATTTAAACCATCTCTATTAGCCATCAGTAAAAGAGGAATTCAATGTTACGTCCCCAAGTTTTCTTTTGTGTTAGTAGTTACAGAATGTCTATGCTATCGTTTCTATCAGTCAGCGTACATTTCCTATGAGTCACAAGAATCACCACTCTGAAGAATTGAAAGGCAACCCAGTGTTTTAAAAGCCTTTGGAGACATGTAGCAGAACTTAGGGTATGAAAGCCAGTGAAGAAAAGTCATTGCAATTAATGAGAATGACAGTTCTGACAAGGAAGACCTGTGAGCAGCAGAAGAATGTGAAAACACTGAATCCAAGTTGTGCATGTGGACTAATCAGCCAATGAGTGCGGCTATGGGGAATGTTGAATGCTGAAGGTAGCAAAAGAGGCATGAGTGTGTAGCAGAATTTTTGCTATATGGGGCACAAGGTTTTATCAGCCCTCTCTCTTGAGGAACTGTCCTTCTTCACAGTGGGTGAGGGGCATTGGAAGGATTGGACAACCTGTTTCTGTGTATTCCCATTGCATTACATGCCTGGCTTTCACTGTGACTGAAGGATTTCTAGCTCTCTCGAATCTTGAGACCAAATTTGTCCCTTTGATTAGACATCTTGTCCTCTGTCTTGCAAAGTACATGTAGGGGAAGGACTTCGAGTATCTTATAAAATTTCTTCATGCTGGGGCTGCTCAACGAGTTCAAACACGTGTTGGAGTGCCATGTTTCTTTTTACTGTGGTACCATTTCCATTTGCGACGCCCTAGCAGGTGCTTCTCCAGCTCTACTAGAGCACATTTTCTATCAGCTGGGAAACCTGTTCCATCTTACAGACTCCTTTTGGACTGTGATGCAAATTTCTACTACATTTAAAACATTATAGGATGGGTAATATCAGGAATCTACGGAGATGAACTATCTGGATTATCTTAGGATGAACAATAGCAGGAAACATTGCAATGATTTTCATCAGAAGGGATGGATTTGTAAACTTTAGAAGAATAGACACCGTTGCCTTTATCACAACCCACAAAGTATTCTACTTAATCAGTTCACTGGATCCAGTTCAGAGAGTTTTACAATCAGTGCCTTTAAGGGAAAATTGAGGTTCATTAGAGATGGAGACCTTGGAAAAAGTGGTAAATGTATGGAGGCATTGCAGGAGAAGGGTGGTTATGGTGGATACGGATATGGAAGTGGCATTTGGGCACTGTGTAAATGTTACAGCATGCCTTCTGTGGACTTTTTCTACTAAGAAACTGGGACAAATAGTTTCTTGCACAAAATTGATAACGCCTGGAGAGATATTTTAGCTTCTATTTGAGTGAGACCCTACCCAAAAACTAACATTCTTTGTACTACACACACAAAGGCTAGTGTTCAAATAGCTGCTATTACAAATATAAAAAATATGCGATCACATTGATTATTGTGCCATTTTCATTGAGAAGCTCATTCTGGTTGGACAATGCAATGTACACACATTCAAATCTATTTCATTGCACTAAAAAACACGGTCTATAGAGCTGTCCTCTGTTAGGTAACGGACAGAATTTGATTCTTCATACTATGTGAATACGATTCCATGGTGTACAGTTCCACTCCTTTCTTGTACATTTCTCTTTTTATTCACATTAATTTTGTTTGAAATTTTAGCTAATGCCAACCGCAGAGAAATAGGCACAGGGGCACATATGCTCTTCTACTATGATATTTCTACATCATCAGGAATAATATGCAGATTCAGAATAGGTGGATCAAATAGGACTTTGAATATTCATTGTTTGAGGAATTTATGCAGTGGCATCCAGAGTGGTTACACCAGTATAGAGGAATAGCAAGGATGGAGCCGAATTCCTTTTTCTCTTAAGTTGTATCAGCATTTGTTTTTCGCTGCTTTCTTGATCAAATAACTTCCTTATGGTTTTAGGTTGAATCCCTGTGTATTTTTAATCAGTAATGCTTGCTGACTAGACATATGGAGCGTTGTTTCAGAGTTTCATTTGCTGTTAACCTCACTTCCCCTGACAAGTGTGTACTCATTGCACTTGTGTATTTTTGGGTTGAGTCTTTCAATTAGTGATTTCTGATTTTATTCAATGTCTTCCTACATTCTCTGTTGTTATCACTTCCTTGATGATGATCTCACAATTTTTTTTCCAGAGTTTGTGTCTATTATCTCTGTCAATGATATCTTTTACTCTTCCAGGGATTTTGTATGAGAGGAAATCTTAGTAGTCAATTGTTTGTGAAAGTAAGTGTGCCTCGTGAAGCTTTTCAGAGTAATCTTTTCCTACATAGTGTCTTCAAATTTTTACAAAGGTTAGTTCTGAGTAAATAAATATGAGTGTTTCAATGTTTAGATGTTTGATCCCTTCAGCTTTCAATTAGCGCATATTGGACATGTTTTTTGCGGCATTCATTAAAGAGTCTGTCTCTCTTTCAGTGATTAATTATGGCAACTTTGTTCAAAACAAGGTGTCTTTGTCTCTCTGCAATCTAATCCATGTATTGAAATGCCTTCCTTTGATTTTGGTGTGTGTGAGGGTTGTGTGTTTGTGTGTGTGTGTGCTTGTGTGTGTATGTATGTACGTATTTCCGTGTGTGCCTCTGTGTGTGTGTGTCTGTATGTTTCCATTAGAACACTGTATTCATCACAATTCCTATACGCTGTATATTCAAGTCAGTGATTGTAAGGTATTCACTTTATACCCCTGATATCATTTTGATTTTTAAATCACCAAAGTTTCCAGATGAATTTCACAATATCATTCTGAAACTTAATAAGATTCAGAACTGGAATGAGGATTCAAAGTATCAGAATATGGATCCGTATTTGAAGTGTGACATTTTTCAGTATAATGGTCATTTTGCTGTGAAAGCAGGGGTGATCTTTCACGGTCGTAGCATGCCATTGTATCTCCTTTACCAGAATAGTGTCGATTTCAAGGTAGATTATTTTGCATTCTTTGTTCGACTATTTTCTGCATATTTATTAATTGTATGCTGTTAAGAAAAGCATAGTTTAACAGATTTTTTTCTTTGTCTTCTTTTTTTCGTTCTGTACAGGAATGTTGTTGAAGTTTCATGATTGTCATAGTGTTCACGTAAACTGTGTAAGTAGCTATTGCATCTACCCATTTCTATAGAAGTAAAACAAACCAGGCTGATGTTGGACACTCATGCAAGTCTGTTGGTCATTCTTTTCTATCCTTGCTTTCTTTCCAGTCACGATACCTCAGTGAACATCACTACACAGGAGGACACTCACTATCTTTCACAACTCTTGCTCTTTAACTGCCAAGGCTTTCTTTAACACATTCATTTGTGATTATACCCAAAAGTCCATGTCAAACCTTAGGAAGGGACATTTTGTCATGTGTAAATAGTATAATTTATTTGCATCCTTGTGAGTTATGCTCTCCTCCAATCAAGGAGAGCAGTAAATTCTGAAGAATGGCCAACTAAAGATGCAACACGTGTAGTGTGAAGAGCTACTCCTCGACAGATACACCTCATAGATTCTACTATTTTTCATGATGAAAGGCAATGTTCTTTAAGTCATCAAGCTAAGACAGAATCACTAGCCCTGCAGTTTATCTGTATCTACTAAATTGAGAGGTAAAAAAGTCAGATGCATAATCCCCCAAACTTTGGATGATATTGAACCCTTGGAGCAGCACAGGAGTTACTTACAGTGGTCTATAATATGAATGCACTGAGTGCATTGCAGATGGTACAGTTACTATCTCAATAGCTCCTGAAGATATTAGACAACATATTAATGCAAATCGCATTGTAAAATTTTCTGGACCCTCTCCTTTACTTCCCTATGGGAAGCAATTCCTAGCTCCTCTAGCTGGAAATTATTTTCTAATATACTCATAAATTATCTGTTGATTTTAGTTCTAGGACTGCACATATTTAATTGTTTCTTGACGCTGTCTCCTCTAGACTTAGAGCTCTTTGTCTTCCTACAAGGAAAATGTCTGCTGTCTCCTGAGGGCCTTCAAATTGACACTCAGTAGATTACCTCTGACTGCTGATTATCAACTATGACACTTTTCACCCTGAAGAATCCAGATGGATCATTATGCCTTCCTCCATCGTAACACTTCAGCAATCTTCTAAAGAAAGTGGACCATTAAAGGGAGTTGATTTAGTTGGCAATATTTTAGCGTGTCGCATATGACCAGGTCCTTGTGAAGGTGGACACAGAGGACAAGATATCTTCTGAGATTGAAGGAGTTAGACGCGTCCATCTGTCTACCTGATCTCCAGAAAAAAGCGAAAACAAATTGAACAGCATGCTAAGCAGAAGTACACGGAATTCATATTCTTAATATGCATGGAACACTTTCACCATAGTGACCCCTTGTGGAAGTGACAGTGATTCCTAAGAACATTGCTTTTCCATTTCTCTTACTTCCTTATTCATCCCTGGTTTCCTCAAGTTTTGCTGAACAAGTAATCTCATTTGCATACTGTAGTTTTCTCCTACTTCATTCCTGTTTGCATTTTGAAAGCAAAATTCTTAGGCAACACGCTCAGAATCTCATCCATTTTTCCCTTGCCCTAAGCTTTCTTTCTCTCCATAAAAATATCCCACTCATTAACAAAATCAATTCCAAGCTTTCGTGCAGTTAATTATATGGACTTCCACAAACTAGTCCATCTTTTAGGTAAATGATGACAATTTACCTTTCACTCCTTCTATCTGTGTTCATTTGTTTCTTTCTGTTCTGTATTATTTCCATCAAAGTCTCCATAATGATTTTCAGTAAAATTGGAGCCAGAGGACAGCATTCAGTTACTCCTTACATTAAAGACAATGATTTCCATGTCAGTCCATTTCCTTTCATTTCTGTTGTTCCTCATAGATCTCTTTGATCAAATGGAAGTGAAGAATAGCTTTTCCAAATTTCTCTAGGTGTTACTTTTCATGCAGTGGTACCAGACTATGTCAGAAGGTTGTTAACATTTCTGGACCTGATCCTAGGATATTTCTCACTGATTCACTGAATCTGGCGTACTCCACTTATTTCTGTGGGCTGAACCATCTTAGCACTCTACATTTCATCTCACTTGCTTATGCTGGATATTTTTCTTGATGATTTGCAGCATTCTACCCCCATAGATTTTTTATGGTGATCTAAATCTTTGAAGGGGTGTTCTCTATTCATTTGTACTTTACTGATTGTAAAATTTGAAGCAAAGCACAAAAATGACAAAAATGTTTGAAATGGTTCCTTAAATATCTGTAGTGTAATAATAAAGCAGAAATAATGCATATTATATGATCTGTAAGAAGAATGCAGTGAAATGGTTCATCTTTGTTATCTCTCTTGTATTAGGTTACTTTAACAATGGTAATTTCCGTATGTCCATTAGGAAGCGTCCCTCTAGCATGCAGCTAGCATTTTTCAAAAGAGGTAAAGAATAGTTATGAAGAAGTGAAAATTTTCGGTGTCCTGACATGCTTTTACGCTTCTCAAAGTCACACGTTTGTTCTGAGTGAAAAAAGTCAAAAGGTAGAGAATAAAAATATTTATTTCATGGAATAACTATCACCTCATCTAAATATTACAGACAGTTAATCACAAATAACAACGTATGTTTTTAAAGAGTCTCAGAAACACTTGCTCAGAATGGATAGTAGGAATCATGTAATTTTAGAAAAAGGAACTTACCATTTTCACTCCGTTTGGACAACTACAATGGAGAAAAGTTACATGAAAAAATTCTTCAGTTGCTAACACTGAGAATAAATGATGCTCTCCTCAGTGGCATTTGATCAGACTTACTCACTCTTTTTTATCTTAGATATAGGAACATTTTCAACTATAGTGAAAAACTGAAATGAGTTACTACTGAAGTGGGAGTATGTGGCCGATACAAGCAGATATGCTGGGAAATGTGCAAACATTTTTGACAGTATACTGTGTCTCTCATCAAGATTTGAAGAGGTGAGTGAGAGTTGTGTAGAGAATAATACTCTCAAGGTTAGAAAGGTGGGTTGGCTCATGCCTGTAATGCCAGCACTAGGGAGGCTGAGACAGAAGAATTCTTGTGAGTTTGACACCAGCATAGCCAGAAATTGAGCTCAGACCAGCCTGAAGAGCATATTGAGACCCTGTCTGAAAAAGGCGAGGGCTGGGAATCTAGCCCTGCGGCATAAGAGCCTACCTGGCAAGGGCAAGGTCCTGAGTTCTATCCCCGGTTGTGCCAAAAAGAAAGTTTATATATTTTCAAATTCTTTATTCCGGAGCATTCCATTGGATATTTTTATGTTAAGTGTAACAATAATATCAGAATGTGTAATCAATTGTAGATGGAAATCAGGAAGCAAAATTAGAGCTTCAGGAATGCCTACTATCTCTAAAAGAGTGTCAGAGAATTTCAACTAGCAGCGTAAGCACTATCGCTAAACCTGAGCTCTTGATGAACTTAGGAACAGAACCTAGAACCTACCATGTAGTTTCCATGCATATATGTGGAGTACTGCATGAGAAGTGGTTTTTGTAAAAGACCCCTATGGAGGAGAAGAAGAGGGGATACAAGGATGAGAGCAGGTGGATGAATCAGAGTAGTGCTAAGAGAAAGTAAAATATTAAGATGCATTGCACACGTGGGTACCAATTCCAAATCTCTGAATGCAATTTTCATACGTAATAATGTTGGTTATGAAAAGTTTTGAAATTCAATATCTCAGAATCCATGCTCACGAATGGAATGCAACAGTGCCCAGAAGGATTATATTTTTCACACTGAATCTATCACTTTTGTAGCTCTTAATGGGTAACTTCACAACACTCTTTCTAGGATGCCAGCACCAGCAGATCTGCTGTACATGTTACTTAGCTATATTCATAAAATTCTTGCTTATGCCCTTTCTGCCAGAGAAGCGAACTGACCCCTTGCTGTGGAAGTGTATATTGAAGATGCATGGTAATTTCTGTCTCTCTTTCTCCTAAATATATGCACTGTGCCAAGGGAGAAAACATCTCCACACATCCTTAGTCAATGCACTGGTAATGAAGTTTTCATTTATCTAGACAAACACCAATTCCAAGCAGAGAACTGCCTGTACTAGCTGTATTCCTTGAATTTGTAAAGCATAAAGGATGTAATGCTGGTATTGTACAAAGAGTGAAAGTGTTTCAGAAGAAAATGCTGGAGAGAAACAAGCAGAAATTAATGCCTATTAAACAGTGAATGGACAAAATGCTCTATTTCTTACATAAGGTAGTATTGGTAAGCGAGTATAAGGAGAAAATATAGAGCCAGTCAAAGGAAAATGGATGACATCTGAGACTCTAATAATAACATAAATAACCAAGACACTCATGTATACTATCATATTATGACTCTGATATATGAAACGGAAATGATAAGCTGTAATCAATGTACAATAAATGTGGTTTCAAAGGAAAATAACAGCTCTAGTGGAAAGGGACACACACATTGAATGAGGGAAAGGAAGGATGAAAGAGTATTGGCGGCATAAGAAAACTGAAAAGATCTTCTTTTTTAAAAGGAAAGGTGAAGGGGTTGCAAGGGTGAAGTGCAGAATGAGAAGTGTAATAAAAGTAAAGGACAGAGAGGTATCAATTCCCTATAATCAATCTAGCCATATTGTATTCATTAATCAAGCAATGAACACAAATGAAATGACAAATGTAAAAGAGAAATCATTGAAGATTGTGATGTAAATGAAGAAGACACAAAAACACAAGTTTGTCACTTAAAAATGGTGTGGTAGGAGTTTCAGATTTCAGTTTGAATATGTAGACTGTCCTGTGGGAGTGATAGAATGAATAAGCAGACTTTGCTTCGAAACTTAGTAACAGTGATACATTTTCAATGAAAATGAGATCAATAAATGCATAAAGGAACTGTTAAGTGAATTGTGAGTTTTAGCTAAGAAAGAGAAAGCAGTAGTTTTGGCAAACTGAATACTCTTCCTCAACTACATTGTCACCAAGAGTGTCATTCTGTATTTCAGTGTGGTGCAACAATCGCACTTGTGGCAATTCACACATGAATTGCGAAGTGCTCAGGTAAACGTTATATTGAATTCATGGATGGATTATTTGGAGAGTGTTACAATATACATATTAAAGTTTTGCATTGCTGAAGCGTGTGAATTTTACATTGCCTACTGAAAATTGATGTATTCAGGTCTGAATTAGGAGAAGTCTTTCCAGAGACACTTAAGAAAGCCAAAATATGTGTTCATGTTAGGGCAATTGCCTTTGCTTGACTCTGTTGATAAAGACAGCCATTTGCATAAATTTACAGGTGGAAGACTGATCATTTGCTGTTGAAGTTTGGCACACTCTCAGCACACCTTGTGGGGGTTGTGGTCTGTTCTCCGTCTCCCATTTACTTTTCTTTCAGTTTCTTTTGCTTAGCTCCTGAGAATCAACAATGTCCATTGACACTAAGGTTAAAGCTAGTTATTTCATGTGGGCCCACATAAATGGCAATAGCGTCCCAAAATGGGGGACATGCTTAAAGGAAAGAAATTCAATATTGGTTACCTGCCTCTTCTGTTCTATTAGTGCATAGGGTATTCTCTTCTATCACTGAATATCTCATGAGATTTATTAGGTAACACATAACTCTTTCAAGAAATTTTGAAGGTACATCAGCAGCGAATTTTTGGTCAAAAATGGTTGATATACGCATTGACCCCGGGGTAGAACAGGCACTGGTTCCAGGGGACTCACTTCAGTTGAAGACATGTGCAGTGTGCTCAATCTGGTGTAGTTTGAGACATTCAAAGATACTGGTAGGGAACTCTTTTCATGCCCCATCAGCCATGGATATTTCTAACATACTTTGATTGTTGGCAGAGCTCCATTCATTCACTGCAGCACATCATAGCAACAACTCTCCTGGGCTTAGTGTGACTTGAAGAGGAGCACATGGACTTTCTCCAAGCTTTTCCATTCAGGATCTTCCACGCCAAACAGTGGGAACACACACCCATTCCTCCATCAGGCTGCCCTAAATTTGATCCTTCATTGGGACCTGCAGGGCCTCCTCCCAGTGTTTGCACAGCGAGACACAAGCCACAGTGGTAGGAATGGCTGGAGGTGAAGGCTTGCACTCTGAATTTCAGCTAGTCTGAGATCACCACCTATGCGTATTGCATTCACGTGCCAGAGTGGCTTATAGAAAAGTAACAAAGGAATGAGCAATCTCCAATCTTGCACCTCCAGACCTTCCCAAACAAGTCAAAGAGACAGGGACATAGAAAGAATTATAGACCACAAACCTGAAACTCCTCAAATGATAGCAACTGAACTAAAAAAGCGACTCCATGAAGCTTGAAAGGAAATGAGTTTTAAAAGGATTTGGCAAGTAAAACTGGCGACAGGTAATGTCATGAAACAAAGGCCAAAGACATTTGCAAGAGAATTTCTTGGAAAATGAGAGGAACAATCTAGAAGGTGGACACATTCAGTGAAGATTTGAAGAAAGTGTAACAATGCAAGAAACAGATACACAGAGATATTTACAAAATCAAGAATGACATTTAATGCATTAAATTGCCCATCAATGAATGTGATAAAAGACTGTGAGGCTTCAAGGCTGTGATGGCAGCTAGTGAGCAAGAAGGTAGCAATTTGTATAAACTGCAAGGATTCAGGAAATAAACTATTCAGCAGTTACAAGATGAAACAAAGAAAAGCAATATAGGACAAGATGTGTCTAAATGTAAATGAAGTCGAAAACAGAAATGGTAAGAAAATATTATCTTAAGAAGTAATGGCTCAAAGATTCATAAGCATTGAAACAGAAACTGCTATACCAATAAGAGAAGTATATAGAACTCCAACAGAGAATAACCAAAAAAAATGAACTCCGAAAGACATAATTATTAGCCTTCCAAAAATTCAACATAAGAACAGAATACTAAAAGCTATTACAGAAAATAACCAAATCCCCTATAAATGAAAGCCCTTCAAAATCCCAGCAGATTTCCTGAGAGTGAAGTTAAGAAGAGGATGGAGTGAAGTATTTCCAGTATTACAGAAAAACAACTTCCAACCCAGACTGTTGCACCCTAAAACACTATCCTTCAAAATCAGTGGAGGAATCAGAGACTTCTACGTGAAAGAGCAGTTTAAGAATCTAACCATCGCCAAAACAACGCTGCAGAGGGTACAGAAAGATGCTCTCAATAAA